>APFE031058661.1:23516-40386 GCA_000404065.3 Pinus taeda
TGTTGTCCAACTTCTTCCTTAGTTGATCTGGAATGTGTGCATAAGCCACACATCCAAAAACTTTCATGTGGGTGACTCCTTGCTTTCTCCCACTCCATGCTTCTTCCGGCACTCTGTTAATGACTACTTTTGTTGGGCATCTGTTCAAAATATACGTTGCATAGTGTACAGCTTCAACCCAATAATCATTTGGCAAATGCTTTTCCTTTAACATACTCCTCACCATATCCATGATTGTCCTATTCTTCCTTTCAGCAACTCCATTTTGCTGCGAGTCTACCTTGTGGCAAACTATTTATGAATTCCATTTTCTCTACAAAAACGTAGAAATTCTTTGGAGATATACTCACCTCCTCTATCAGTTCTTAGAACTTTGATATGCAACCCACTTTGGTTTTCTACAAGTGCTTTGGAATTGCGAAATTTTTCAAACACTTCACTTTTGTTCTTTAGGATCCTCAATAGTTTCTCCACAATCCTCCTTTCTTCAAGAATCTCTCCATGAGACCTTATCTGTGTGACCAGAACAATCACTTGTGTGAAGAATGAGTCAATATTATCTGACTCCTTCATGCATATATTCTCAAAATCTCTCCTCAGCAATTGTAGTTTTGTTCTCTTCACTTTCTCCATGCCTTGATAGGCTAACTTGAGAGTTTGTCATGCTTCTTTGGATGTCTTGGCTGCTGCTATCCTTGGAAGCACACTCTCATGCACTGCTTGATCCAAAAGGTAGAGGGCTTTAGAATCCTTCTTCTTATAGATCTTCAACAGATCTTTCTCTGCCTGAGTTAAGTTACTAAACTCATTTTCATCTGCTGGTTCTTCAAAACCATCCTCAACAAATTCCCATAAGTCTTGTGAGGCAAGCAGGGCTCTCATAGTTATTGCCCAGTAGTCATAGTTTTTCCCATTAAATTGTGGGAGCCGAGTATTAAAGATACCCATGCTAGTGCTGGCTCCAGCCATTCTTGCACTCTTAACTATGCTTCAAAATACTTGACTGTGTATTTAAAATAACTGTCTGTCTTCAACAATAACACAGAAAACTAACTTGAGAAATACCTTGGATTTTTTTGACTGAGTCTTCACTCTGCTAGAGAAGCTGCTGCAACAAAAAATCCTTCCTTTAGCTTCTTTGACACCTTCAAAGAGCCTTGACAAGCTCTGATACCATGTTGGGAATTTCTGATAATTCCAAACAAAATTGAACAGAGAATGATGCTCTGTTTTTCTTTTTACACATGATCTTAATTACAACGAATCTAAAATAGTTTTCTGAGAACATAGTTCACACATACACATAAAAACATTGTATTCATTAACCAAAATGCTATTACAAAATTCTTCCTCTCAGAGGGATTACACAGGAACACTTCAGTTCCACAAAAAAAATTTACTCTGTCTCTTCATTCAAATTTTACACTGCTGAAATAAAACTCTTTCTCTTCTTGAAAATTAACACACTATCTTTGCTTGCAACTTTCTTTTTCAATGCTCTGTAAAATCAAAAATCTTACATTCACTGCTGGAATAAAAATTTCCTTACATTTGCTGTGGAAACTTTCTCTCTTTTTTTTTACTTCGCATTGCTGTGCGTTTCATTACACATATCATGAGCAACAAACAAAATAACATTCCATATTACTTTTCCATACTACCGTGAGTTCAAAAAAAAACAATAAAATTAAATGGTTTTACCAATGTTTACTTGTGCCCATACTCCCGTTGATAGAAAATAATAAAATTAAAAAATTTTACCTACGTTCTACCCATCATAATAAATTTCATTAATTACCTTTACGGAGAAACTGGCGGTCAAAATGAAACTTCATGTCAAGTCCATATTGTGTAGGTATGTTGATGTACATCAACCGTTGATTTCATCCGATGGCTATCAACCATATCGCATGGCCTATTTCAGTCGAACTTTATGCTCCGATGAAAAGTTGTTTTGGAAAAAAGCTCAAGCCACGTGTTAACCGATGATTATAATCGTTGCTCTCCAGTGGAAAACCACCGCTCGGTTAAAAGCAGTGCAATGAGGTCTAGTGGTTTTCTGTGCTGCAATACGACAAGGGAAATTAATAATTCAACAGTGCTTTAGGGAGCATGTTTTGTGGGCAGATCCAAAGCGCAAACTATTAAAGGAGACAATATTCATGGAGGACCCTTATTAGCGGGCTTATCCCTTCTAAGGACCCAAAGTGCAAAACAATCAACAAGATTCACGTTATCCAAAAAGAGACAAGGAGTCCCTGGAGGTGGATATTCTGACTCTTCCTCCAAATCCTTAAATAGGCCCAAAATTTTTTGAGAAACAGAAGTGATGTTTTTGTACTTGTGATATTTCTTCTTCCTATGAGTGACATTTCAATAGGAAGAAGAGAGAATGGGGGCATCACCAAGTTAAAATAAAGACTTCTTGATGGTTAATGGTTCCATAATGATCGATTCTGACAGAGAAAGGTCGATCAATTCCAGATCTATGGGCAGGGGAGATTTTTCTAATACCTTGTTAGAGACAATCTTGATAAACCGACACACAGGGTTGTTCGAAGAGATTTCTTCACCCACCCTAACCCCTCGACGCGACACAGAATCCATGTTCCTATTGGGCAGAACAATGGGATAGGTAGATGTAATATTCTTGCCAGCAACGTGCTAGACATTGACCTGGTGGTCTACATTGACCCCCTAGTATCTCCCTAAACAGGCCCATGTGGTCCCGGACACTCCGAAAAATAAACATTAGACATACAATTATTATTTAGAGAGGGATAGTTCTTATTAGTACCTATTTCATTGAGTGACCCATTTAGGCTCGAATAAATCTATAAATCAGTCGACTCGGCCCTAGAATGTGCCCCAATATCCTCCCGTGCAGAGGTGCATCCAAAAGCCCTAAATCGTTTAGGACAAGAACCCAACAAAAGACCAGTATCATCGCATACTAAACAACGAAAAGGCAGACCCCAGTAATCAATGCTCAAATTGAAGGAGTGTAGCCACCATCGTAGCTCGATCTCGGCTAATAGATCACCATGAAAATCCACTTCTACCAATACTCAAGCCATCCTCTTATCTCGTTAGACGAAACAAATATCATCTTAGTAGAAAAATTTCGTGATAGAGTTTGCAATGTCTGTAATGGCATGTTTGTTCCATAATTCAAGTGGTAGGTTGGGCAACTTTTCCCATATACTTTTCCTTTGTGATACCTCCTTGAATGGATTTAAACCAAAGCGTCAGCATTGAAGGAGAAAAACCCCCCTGCCATGGACCCAAGGAGTAGCCGCAATATGTTCTACCTCTTCCAAGTTGAGGAAGTGAAAAAAAAATCCATCCACTGAACACGATACTAACTTTGGGCCAGTATTTTAAGAGTTTCGACTATATAGTCTCCACCTACTTCTTAATTTGTTCTCCTCACATCTTGGTAAACATCCACCTACACATTGTTGCCCTCTTGTTGAGCCATTCAGTATTTTCCCAGTAAGAATTAGACCCTAGGGTTCAAATCTTGGAATGCTTGCCTACCTTGAGCCCTTTGTTTTGTTTATTATGCCCAACCTTGTGTGGGGAAAGCTCTTCTTGATCATCTATGGAACCAACATGGTTAATACCTAGACCTGGATGACCACCACTCCAGCCCCTAGAAGAGTTTTTTAGAGCTCCATGAGCCTGAAATTCCACCAGGAAAGAAACTTCTTTTAGTGTATTGGGGGAGAGGTCCAACAGGCTAGTCATTGCATGTGACAATCTAATCACGGGGTATAGAAAAGAAAACACATATCTAGGACCTCAGCCGTCAAGACGGTTTGATGTCAACAATCAATTGGTTAGTACAAGTTCCCCAATGAAAGAAGTGACACTACTCACCCTAAACCTATTAGTTACCACGACTTCAGAAAGCCACAAGATTGTGCACATTGTTTCTCTAGAAAGCCTCGAGAGTGTCCACATTTTTACTCCACCTCGGCCGCCTACACAATAGAGTAGAAAATAAGGTCACTCCTATTCCAAAATCAATGTGTGTGAGAAAGGTAGATGGTACAAAGTGATTCTAAGTATCCTTCCATGATGTCATGCAAAATCAAGAAACAAAAACACCTCGAAAGGTGTTAGAAACCTAGATGTGTCTTAATTATGGTTTGTGTTGGTGCCACTAAACAAAACAATGTGACAGGGTACCACTCCTTGCTAGGATCAAATGGCCATTAATCACTCATAATTTGAAATGCAACTCTCACTGGAAAGCAGACCGACGCACAAAGGTGGATCATGATCAAAGTAAGTGTCAAATATTCATCGTGGAGGTGATAACAAACAAAAGACAAGAATCAATCACCAATCCACAAGCCTTCCAAAAATGTACGAAAACCAACTTCAACCAAAACTTGGCTGAGTCTAGTTAGCATTAACAGAGAATATCTATCCTTCGAAGAATAAGATATAATCACTAGTAGAAGAAAAGAAAGTAGACTAACATATCCTGCAAATATAAAGTGAAATTACTTCACATTCATTGAACATGAGAAGTCAATTAATAGTCTTCAACTTGAAATCCTCTAGGTTTGTGTCCTTTCGTTGCTTCTACTATCTGCAACATCATTGACCCATTCATTTTCGTGCAATACTTGAAGAGGTGGTCGATATCAAACTAAAACTTCTACAGTATCCCTGTGATAGTTATAGCTCCAAACCTGGTCTTCATGAAAACCTGTAGAAACCTTATGAGTTTGTCTATGATCTCAATAATTCTGAGAGTCAGTGATATTTGTCCGCACAAAAGTCTTCATTTCCATGAGACACAATGTTAATACCCATCGAATGGAAGCTTCACCTAACTTAGAGGTGGTTATTAAGTTTTTATGTTGTGATTATTTCATGAGATATCTATCTTTTTTTTGAGAAAAAACGTAACACTTCTCTCAAGAAAATGTTTTACATACATCATAGTTCCTATGCAATAAAAGGTAGCTATCATACATAAAATACCTAACCTACTTCCACCATAGATAGAAGAAATAACCTCCCTATAACTCCACAAAACAAGATTCATATTGTTCTGAAACGAACTTAGTCATAGAATTTCCATACGCTCACAAGAACATAGAGATATATGGGAAAAAAAAGATAATCCGAGAGATTAGACAGTTGCTAGCATGTACCTAAAAAACAAAACAAGAGGGAAATCTTACTAAATCACCAAAAAACCCTGAATTTAGGCAACCCCCTCCAAAAAGAGTTTAATGAGTTTAAAATAGATTTGTGCCAAGGCCACCAATTTCCAAGGGATTTGATATTATTCCAATTCTACTAAGTTCCTTCAGGATAAGTTTTTCATTATTATGTATAAAAATATATTTAGCAAAACAATCCATTACTTTTAATAAATTCAAAAAATTATATTTGTGCCACTTAGATCCCCACCCACCAATCTCATAGGTATTTGAGATTATTTCAATTCTAATAAGTTCCTACATGATAATTTCCTCATTATTATTTATAGCATTAATTTATAACTCATTTTTTTCTTAAGTTAAAGTTGACCCATAACCTTTTTATACATGGTAAATAAGGGAAATGTGTGCATTAGTAAGGATTTCTTTGTGTTGTAAAAGTTTTTTTGGTTATATTTATCGAGCCTTTGACTATATCAACCACATTAATATTTTTAATGTAGTTGTAATAGTATTTTATACTAATACTTAGTGAGCATCAAATAATACTATGATTTTTGCCTATGTTATTCCAATAATTTGATTTTTAAATATATTTGTGAACAATGAACCATGAATGATTATAACCTACACCAATAATTCACAACAAAGTACATATACAAAATCCTTCCTCCCAGAAAACTTCCTTTGCCCAACAAACACCAGAAAAATTATCACTAACCTAGTTGAAATTAGGGAAATTTTTAGGGGCTAATATTTGCACATGGGCTAATTTTCCATGTACTTTAAAAAAAAAATTCGCTAATTTCCATTTTTTCTAAAATTGTTTCGTCCAAATTTTAGAGTATAAAATAATTTCACCTTAAAAGTCGCTAAATTTTTATATAGAAACTATATAAAATTATTACAAATTTGAATATTTTTACAAAAATATTGTCAAACATTTTATAGATTGCATATAATAAACTATAAAATCAATGTAAATTTCCATCCTTTAAAATTTCCATAATTAAAATTAAAAAACAATTCAAATCACCAAAATATATTTCATTACCCATGTTCTTCTATTATTTTTCAAATAAGGTGAGGTGTGTGTCTTGCTGATGAAGACATCTAACCAACCTTTCATAATTTTTTTTTTTCGAAATGGGAAAAACTTATCAACTCAGGTGTCAAACCAACAATGAGGACAACCATCTCTAGTTGTTATCCGGGAATGTCAATTTGACTCATCACTATTAAATAGGAAAACCATGCCACTTGTAAATTTGACTCATCACTGTTAAATAGGAAAGCCATGCCACTTGTAATAACCCGTTGGTGGTCCATAAGGGAGCAGGCTTTCACTCTTGCGAGATGCCTGTGGGTCTTGGGCCGTTAACCTATTTCCTTACGTCCCAGGAAGACGAGCTCTTAGCCAAATAGAAACAGTTTTATGGCATACTCCAGGCTGAACCAACTTTTCATAATTACCTTTCAAAATTAGTTTTTTTTTTTTTTAATTATAGCATATATCGAATTACTTTTAAATAATTATTTCTTTAAAAAAATTAAAAGATTAAAATATTTTTAAAAAATTATCTTAAAAAACTTCGAAAAAGACTCCTGTATTTATTTATTATCATTGTATTGGTATAATAAATATAAAAAAGTTAAACATCAAACTTGAATATGGGTATTAGTGAATTATTCATATATCAAAGACTAAGGAGGAAATTTCTGTTTATTAATTATTTGTTTGTATTTTATAACTGTGTATACTATGTGTTGAACTTGAATTAATTTGTTTTAAAAAAAAAATAATAATGTATAATATTATTATTAAAAAATAATTTTATTTAATTTTTAAAATATATTTTAATTTATTTACACGTAGTATGATTGTTCATTATTTTCTTTTTATTCTGAAATGATGCAGAGGGATAGCATAGCATTTTATAAATAAATAAAATCTCTTTGCGTGATTCTATAAAGCAATGTTATAAGGGATATTTTATTGATATCTCACGTATATTAAATTAATATAGTTAGTACTGTGGGAATGACATTGATAATCATATTTTTCGTTCGATGTAGTAATAAATGTTATATGTATTTAAGAAAAGAATTTAATCAACATTATTTTAAATTATTAATATTTATAAGGGAAAGGTTAGCCTTGTTATTCCTTGCTCCATGGTATTAATTATTAGGTAAATCCTTTAAGATGTGTTTTTATAATTTCATTGGACATGAGTTTTAAGACAATTTTATTAATAACACTTTTTAAATCTTTAGGATTTTATATATAACATTATCTTTGTGCATTAGTTGGTTGAGCTCTCGTTCCTAAGTACCTGCTAATTGAGAAGTTACTGTGTCAAATTTCTTTGAGGTTCTTGGGGTTAGGCATTACTTTTTTGGCCTGCCTTCCTTTGGGTTGATCTTCTTAGATTTGGCGATCCCTTCGAGTTGATCTGCTTAGATTTGCCAGTGCATTCTCATTCATCTACTTAGATATTTCGTGTGGAAATAGGAACCAAAAAAAAATTATTATTTTAATCCATTCAAACTCTAAATTAATTAGAAATTTTCTTAGCCACGCATAAATATATATTGTTAAATCTAACTTTATATATTTTTAGTGCTATTATTTACAAAGAAATTTTTTCTTTAATTTATCAATGATTTATTAAAAACCCAACATTTTGACACCAACCCATAAATAATTTTGATTAATATTTAAAATACTTTTAAAAGTCTATAACCTTTTCTATTATTTATTTTATATTTAATACTTAATCATGATTACATTGTAAATAAAAATATTCAAACAAAATATATTTATTAAAACATTTTAAAATATTTTTATTATTACTTACCAGTGTTACAACTTTAGAATATGATAATCAAACCATTAAAAAAAATCTTATTGTTTAAATACTCATCAGATAAAATTAAATTGATTATCACTATTCAACATCAACAGCGTAGTACTGCACAGATTCGGCCAGATTCAATAATAATAAGCTTCCAGCTGAATGCTCCAAATAACCATAAAATAATTCCATGGCTTCCCTATGATTCCCGTTGGAATTTTTATTTGCTCATCGGATTTCGTTCCAATAAAGAACCCCTATTCGTTGGCGCTAAAAAGAAATTATTTTGTCTCATTTTCCATTACAGGACGCTCAATTAAAAATATTTTCTCTCTTACCATTCTTCATCTAACCATCTGAACGTTTTGAAACCCGACACGATTCTTTTTTACCTACCCCACAAGATTCATGGTATGTCTACCTACCTCATGCATGTCCGTAACAAATAAAATGATGTCGTCCAATCTGTTTTTGAAGAGATATCTGATCCCTTATGGAACATGTGGGCACTAGTCAAAAACGGCATCTCATCCATCATTTTGTTGGGTCAATGGTTTAATGCCATTTTTGTTGTGTTAATGGTTTAAGTTCATCATTTTATTCTAGTGAAAGACAATTCCTAAAGTTGTTAGTGTGCTTACCTCTGAGTGATTTTTTTTTGCTTTGATTACACCAACAAAAATCTGATAGATTCCTCCTCTACCAAGATTCCTCCTTTCCCAGGATCACATTAGATCCTCTGCGAGGATCACATTTATAACAATGTTATCTACTTATCTACTTACGACGGTAGATCATACAATCTCCATATTTAGCCTGTTTATGTGATTACAAAAAAACAAAATTGCAAATACTAATGCTCTTTTGGAAATAGGGTCTGATCCTTTTCTCCAAAATATATCCTCTTACCATGAAATGAAAAGTTTCCATTTATAGGTACAATGAAATAGCTACAACACAATATGACCTTCATTCAATAACATTCTCTCATGAAAAGTAGAGTAGAAAATCTATCTTGCCCTAGTGGAAACTCCTCTTTTTGATAAGGTGTCTCCCATTCCATTTTGTTCTCGATGCGCATGGCTTGAGGTGATATTTTGGAATTGTTGTAATCCTTCAGGATTTTTGTATAGTTAGGGATTTAGTTTAGGGATTTAGTTATAAGTTAGGTATTTCTAGTTATAACTATTTTCAAGTATAAATGTAACCTTCATTGAATGAATTAAGATAAAGATCATAGCATTTTAATCAATGGAACTCTCGAGACTTTTTATCAGTGGTATCAGAGCCTGGATTGGACTTCGTTGAACTAGAACGCCTAGACCCTCCATTGTTGTAAACCAGCGAGGAAGATGTGCTTGCTGACCTGAATACGTAACTGTCACCAATGTTGGTAGAGGCCTAATCTGGTAGTGTGTGCAACAACATTGGTGGAGTCAGCAGCGTTGGTAGAGGTGTGCTTGGTGGAGACTCTGCTCTGGATGTTTTTAATATACAACCATTGGGTTGTTATTAGTTTTTTTCTTCTGTAAGTTAATACATAAAATATTTTTTCTTTAAAAGGGAAATTTATTTTGTAATGATTGAAAAATATTTTTTTTTAAACAATTTTGCTCCTATAATCATAATAGTTTTTTTAAGAATTTTGCCATTATCTGAAAAAAAAAAAGATGTACTCCTTGGTATCTTTAATTGGGGTTGTTTTGTTTGGAAAGGAAAATTACCAGGAACACTTTGTTGGGCATGGAATCCTCCCACAACATGTTTTGGGGCTCAAAACCCAAGTTTTGAGACATATTATTGTAAAGCTTCATAAATTGCGGGCGTGAAATATATGTTAGAGTCATAGGGCTGTTCACCCTAAGTTTGAATGTAATGTCGGCCTCCCCATGGTCCACGGACCATGGAATTGTATAAATAGTGCGAAGCCCTAAGTGTAAAAGGAAGGTAGTAAGTTAGAGCGAAGTAGGAGATAGGAGCACAACACAAGTGTCGAAATGTGTCTTGGGCCGTAGAGTAGGAGAAAGCTCTGCAGCTGAGTGCACAGAGGCTTAGTTGTCTGCAGATGAGTGCGCAGACCCCTGTAGGTGAGTGCGCAAGATGGAATAGAGTCTGTAACCAAAGGAGGAGAATAATAAAGAGAAGTTTTATCTGAATTACATGTATATGTATTGGGGCTTTTATCTGTTGAATGTGAATTGCAATCATACTGTTTATTTACTGTGTGCACTTCTATGAATTGTGAATATTGTTAAGCATAACTAAAAGCATACAAACAATCTAAGTTAATCAACTAAGATAGGAATACTAGTAAGGACTTCGGTAATAACATGGTTTAGCCCCCGAGTAGGGTTGCGCGAAGACAACATCACAGGCTGCGAGGTATGGGTAAGTGCGCATAACGACGTGCAAGCTGGGTCGAATCGCGAACCACTTGAACCCATCAGACATCCCTAGGGTGCGGAAACCTAGTTCTAGCATCCTCCCATACTACTTTGGTTGAGACCTTAGTCCGTGCTCCACTAACTGCTGTCGAAAGTGCTAGTAGTACCAGGATTTTTTTGGTTAAATCACCTTTGAACTTGGGTCAGGCACCAACAAACCAACAAATGGTTCCATTGGCAGGAGTGGGATCTGCATAAGGGATGTCTGATGTCGTGTCACTGGAATTCAACGAAGAGAGAAATTGAAGGGTGGTTGGATAGAAAGATTCATGATTTCGCGACACAGGAAAACATGAATCCACAAGTATCAAAGCAACAATGGTTAGAGTGCTACTTATATACGGAAATCCACAGAATTTTCTTTGCATCCTTACCCTCTGAGTCGCATGAGTGGATCATGAAGTTAACAGGCAGTCAAGAAAGATGTAGACTCAACAAACCGATTGTGTGGACTCGAGAATTAGTGCGCAGACTAGAATCGTTGGAAGATAAGATTGTGCGTGCTTTGGACCATTAGCTCGATTGAATTATAGGAGGGTTTATCACCGGGTTTGCGGTAGACGAGACACTCAGCTACAACAAGGCATAATGACACTTCCTCAAAGTACTGCGAGGTAAGTACATTAAATCTTTGAACACTTCGATTAAAATGCTATTGTGTGGAAAGCAAGTTATGTGAATAAATTGATGTTTGGGGCTACATGAAGTGGGAGGATCTATAGAAATGAAGGTAGTGCAAAGATAGAAAATAATGCCTCGATTTTGCCTTGGCGGGAAAGCGAGGAAGAACTCGTGAAAGTTTCACCAAGAAGTGTGATCAGTCTAATAAGGTAGTGAATTCCGCGCATACCACCTCCACCTACATCGCCACCTGTTTTGCCATCATCACCCCAATCTTCGCCCACACCACCTCTGCCACCACCACAGTTCAATATGGCAAGCGCGATAAAATTTCTGATATTCAAAGGAGTAGGGAACGAAGATCCATACCAATTTTGGTTCATGGTAAGGGCCGTATGGGAAGCACAAGGATTCGTGGATGACAATATAAAGAAGGAAATGCTAGTAAGCATGTCATAGGATTGCACACTAACATGGTACATTAAGCATTCTAATGACCATCCAAATTTGGGGATCACAAATATCCAGGTTGTGCTGAACAAGGAATTTAGTAGGCCAAAGTTGGAGACAAAATCAATTATCGGGTTTAAGGAAATCGCGATGCTTCCAGGCGAGACCCCATGGGATCTGGATCAGAGACTGAAGAGTATGATTCGCAAAGCCAACATGACCTTAATGGATGGACAACACCACGCATGATTTGTAGTGTCACTAACGTTGCATTTAAGGATGACGTTGTTGTAACATAATTTATCCGCCCAGGCCAAAGCTTTAGAGATTGCAATGAGACTGCGCGAGACCCCAATACAAGATCCTAGCCTGGGAGTCCAACACATCCATGTGAAACTCCAGAATTTGTGTTTGGAAATGCAGAGCTTGAAACAGGATAGGACAACTCGGCCAGAGGTGCGTGAGGAGGTGTGGTGCATAAAATGCAAAGGTCAGGGGCATGACAAGAAGCATTTTCCAATCTTCGCGAACTAATTGACGGGAGGAGGGCCGATGCCATTAAGACTAGAGGAACAAGCAGGAAAGAGCATGGCACCTGCATTATGGTGCATGATTTGTCAGATAGGAGGAAAACATTCTACGTATAATTGCCATCTATTACAGATGTATACGCAGACATCCCAACAATTGCTTTGTAACCTTTGTAGGTCGTTAGGCCATGATGAGTGCACTTGCGGACGATATGAACTAATGATGGATCGGACCCCTACCTATAGAGTGCAAACCGAAACGTGAGCCCTCAATCCAAATGTAGGGATGGCGTGTGCTGGATTTTAGGGGCGCGGATGAGGTCGAGGTGGAATGGGACCAGGAAGGGGTCACGAATAACTGATTTGTTACAATTGTGGAGGGCCAGGGCATTATGCCCGCAATTGTACAAATGCAACGAGAGAATTATGTTCATATTATACTCAGTTTGATCATGAGATGAAGGACTGCCCTACACTGATAGCAAGCTTGTGCAATAAAGGGATACTTCAGCCTCCCTTGACTCATAATTTGCAAATGATGAGGGTTGAGCCATGCGAAGAGGAATCAAATGTAAACATCGTTCTTCGAAGTAGTATCACGACTGGAGATGACAAGGGTCAGAAGCCTGAAGAAAGTGTGTGGGTTCTTAAGGCTCCTACAAAGGAACCTGAATTTGATTTGAAGCACACGAAGGAGACATTCATGGAAGCTAAGAAGAGATTCACGGAGGCCTCCACTTCAAGTAGTAAGGATCTACTAGAGACGAAGATGGATCCTTCAATGCTCATTACCTTTCCGGAGACATGTATGAAGTTGTTGTGCGATAGAAAGGTTGTGAAGGGACTGTAGGAGCATATCACGAGTAGGAAGGGAAATGAGATTGATTGCGAAAATTAGAGAGTATGAAATGGATCAAGTAATTCAGGATCTAGGATCAGACACTAATGTGCTTCCACAGTAGACATGGGAACACATGGGCAGGCCTGCATTGCAATGGTCCCCTATTCAATTGCGAATGGAAAACCAATAGAAGATCCTATCGATGGGGTGATTGTAGGAAATAATGGTAGACATCGAAGGTGCGAGAGCACTTGTAGATTTCGAAGTGATAGAGATTGTCGATGGCAATAATCCCCATCTCGCATTGCTGGGAATATATTAGGCCACTGATATGAACAGAGTGATAAACTTGAAGAAGCACAAAATGATTTTTGAAAAAAAGGCACTACGCGTAGTGGTACCTTTAGACACTGTAGAAGGAGCGCGCTACACAGAGCCAGTGCGCAATGATGAGAGAAATGACGAGCTAGACTGTATCTACAAGCTAACCACTTGGGAACAGGACTCGGTTAATCCTACTGTGGATGACAGGATTTCGTGGGAGCGTGAAATCTCTTGCACATCAGATTAGGATGAGGAAAAAGAATGATGGCAGAACTAGTTACACGAGGTAACCACGCTCAATTGGAAGATGATGGTAACATCATTGCGCTGCATGACAATAGAGGTAATGGATTTGTTTATGTATGACGGGTTGACAATGGTAGATGAATTCCTAAACAAATTTGAAAGTGCGGTGCTAGAACAACAGCGGTTTGATGGTCTGGAATGGGCACTGTGCTACACTCGCAAGTTGGTGGGGTATGCATCAAAGAAGCTTTGAGGACTGACACGTATGCACAAGGATAATGCGCCTATGATTTGGCAAACTACAGATACAACTAGTAGACAAGTATGACAGACGAGATGATCCACGTACATACCTCACGAAATGGACCAAGGCCTACGGGCAAGAGCCACAACCAGAATGGGTGCATTTGTTTAGTCATACTTTGGCTGTCATACCCATGAATTGGTATACTGAGATAGAGCTCTGCCATGGCATGAGCAGATGGGATATCTTATGCGAAGTATTCCTGCTAATCTTCATGTTTGAATATCGTTGGTGGGATACTGTTGATGATGTGTTATAAGTAGTAAAATAAGCTATCTTCAAAATACCCCAGGAGCTAATGGAAGTGCTTCAGCCAGAATGGGCAACACAGCTGAGCTACACGCTGGAGTGTTACAATGCAAATGTTGAGGACCCACGAAATATTAACATCCCAGAAACAAAAGGCTGTTGTGAGGTTCGAGGACCATTGATTGAGGATCCAGACATCACCGCGCTACTAAAAGCAAAGCAGGTAAACATTGGAATGGAGGCAAAACCAAAGTATTCAATGCTTGGATACTATTGGGATGAGGCCACAATGTATAAGGTCTCTGAGTTACTCTGCGAATACCAAGGCTTGTTCTTGACCAAAATTACAGATTTAAAATGGATAATTGATGACTTAGGAATGATGAAGGTCACCCTGAAACTTGACAAGAAGCTGGTTAAATAGAGGCCTTACTGCTTGAATCCAAAATATAAGGAAAAGGTCAACGAAGAATTAGACAAAATGCTCATAGCTAGAATTATTGAGCCAGTGGAAGAATCCAACTAGGTGAGTCCTATGGTAGTGTAGGAGAAGAAGGAAAAGGGTGAAATAAGAATATGCTTGGACCTCAGGAAGCTAAACGATGCTTGTGTACATGACCCATTGCCAACACTATTCATAGATGAAGTATTGGAAAATTTTGGTGGCCAGGAAGCACACTCGTTCATAGATGGGTTCCCACGGTACCATCGGATAAAGATCATGCCAGAAGACAGGAGCAAAATGACCTTCAGAATGGGATGCAACTACTTTCAATACACTGTTATGCCATTTGATTGAAGAATGCACCAACCATCTCTTCGCCCATCCTTGTTGCTGCATTCAAAGAATACATCCACAAGTTCTTGGAGGTCTATCTGGATGATTGGACTACCTTCGGATTAGTTAACCACCATGTAAGAAGCTTGCGCTTGATGCTAGATACTTGCGAATGACACCAGATTGCGCTAAACCTTAAGAAGTGCACATTCCTTGTGTTACACAAAAATATCATCACCTTGATTATTTGCAGTCAGTATGGGTCTATCATCACTTGTACTGACCTCCTAAGCAAGTCTCAGACCTCAGCTCTTCAAAATAAGCTTTGGAAATGAGAGAAAGACATCAAAAAGCAATCTAACTCTGGTTCCGCACTTTCTCTCACTTCTGCCTGCGGGCCCGCACCTTTTGCTCAAATTACCTGCGTACTTATATGCTTTGTATGTAAAGGGGAGGGTGCATACCCTTGTGAAAGTCAAAAGGCACAAATTTTATCTTAAAAAACTCACTTTGGGTTAATTCTAGATGATTCTAGAAGGAATTTCGACATGGATTGTTCGCTCCAAAGTGGTTCATGCATCCCAAAAGAGAAGGATCTAATCCCTTGTTAGGAGGAGCTATCCCTTTGAAGGAGGATTCTATCCCTTTGAAGGAGGACCTAGTACTTCCCTCCATTGCACTATAATTGAGGGCATGGGGCTAGTGGCTAGGGAGGTTAAGACCTGAACATTTTGAGGTAATGCTGGTGAAATAAGACTTCCCTAGTTGAGCTTAAGAGGAGAGATCACATACCTTTTTGGCTTCATTGGGGAGTGAGTGAAGCTTGTCAAAGTAGAGGATACTTCTTGTTAGACCCTGGGAGGAGCTTGTACAGCGTCAAGGCAAAGGTTGTAAAGTTCTTCTTCTTTTGAATTAATACAATTAGACTCATTTTTCTCAAAAGGTATCTTATATTATTTATTTCATGGACTCCTTGACTTTCATGTTAAATATGTTTTATGATATTGGTTTTTCAGGTGCTATTTAATTTGTTTTCCTTGTTTGTGTTCGCATGTTCGCGACAAAGGAACTCATTTGGATCAAAGGAGTGAAGGCATCCTCAAACTTGCGTTGGACATAAAGTAGGCCTTAAACACACTTGTTTGCCATTATTTATAAAAGAACATTTAGAGAAAGATAGTGTCTGGTTGGTTTGCTTGTCATTAGGTCTTCTTTAGATTCTAGGAAGGTTTATCTTGTCCGCAAGATCGACTCATTCCGCATGACAAAATGGCGACTCCACTGGGGAAATTCCTAGGAGTTTTGCTTTTTGGGTTTGTTTTTCGATTTGGTTGTGTAGTGGCTCTGAGCTTAGAAGCTGTAGGGACTTCAGATCACCTTAGTGTCTACCAGCCTTCTTATGAGTCTGACCATTTATGAAATCTCCCCTTGTTGGGGAATCCATTTTGAGTTTTCTCTTTACAAAACTTCGAAAAGCTTGTGATTGAAAGTTTGGATTTTCATTTTCAAAAAGAAAACAAAATTGGTTGTTATTGACTTATTTGTGATTCTGGACAAATTGGTCCTTGGTTTCTTATAGCCAAGTAAAACATCCTCGAAAAGACATCTTGTGAGCTTTTACTTCAAATAGGTTTCATAGTTTGTAGATCTTAAGTTTGCTTTATTCATAGTTTTCTCGAGATTTGCTCTAGTTATAGTTTTAAAACTTTTATAAAATATAAAAATCTCTTTTGAAAAAGATTTGTTTTCGTAGCATTTGAATATTTGAAGGAAAAAGGAAATTTTTGTGCAAAATAACTAGTTGTCTCAAATTGAGTGCATTGGAACAAATACTCTTCTTTTGATTTGTCTGTTAAGAAAGATTTGTGTTTACAAGCATTTGCATTCTCCAACTCTTTCCTAGCTAGAAGTTCATCGAAGAGAAAAGATTGCTTAATCATCTTAAGTGCATTTTTGTAGTGATTTTGAGTCGAGTCTTTACACCACGAGTTTCATCTCCATCACCTCTTGACTTAATCAAAAACCAATAAAAATCACGC
>APFE031058661.1:60326-90178 GCA_000404065.3 Pinus taeda
TGCAACTAAATTTCTTCAGCTTGATCTATGATTTCGTGTTGTGGGCTTGCCTACGACGGATCGCTTTCTATCGACTTCAACTCATTATCTAGAAAGATGATCTAGAAATCGTCAGTACCTTGAGATCTGCATGCCTCAATGGCAGGTTTCTCGCTTTTGACGACAGTTTACATCATTGAATTTCGATCAAGGGATCCCATGACATGTTCGACATCAACACATCTTATCGCATCTCATGGATTGTACTGAGTACTTTGAGATCCATTGTCATTATTGGTGGTTTCTCTCACGCTTGTTAACATTTTACATAATTGACTGGTAATCAAGTAGTTTCTGCCATGTTCGACTTCGACACATTCATTCGCATGGATAGAATCGTACTATTTCGGGAAGTAGAAATGAAGACCCTGGATCTAGTTTTCACCATCCAGGCTGCGAGGAACTTTGTATTCATTATACTATGGACTATTCATAAACAGATGGCTGCGTCCATACTGTGTCCACATGTGTTTGTACTTATGATGTGTTACAAGATCATTCCTATATCAGAGCAGTAGTTAGTTTTCTAGTCAGTTTTCAATCTCTTAGTCAATTTTTATCTGAGTATGGGAATGCCTACCTCAGTGATGATATGATCTCATATATATATATATATATTTTGTGTTGAATGTTTTTACAGGTTCCAACCGGGCTCTCCGCAAGATGATCCTCGAAATGATAAAGTACTTCACTCTTCCTAAATGATAAATGAAACTCCTCATCTACTACAGACTTCGCACTTTAGGGGGCAATCTGTTACACAAAAATATCGTCACCTTGATTATTTGCAGTCAGTATAGGTCTATCACCACCTATACCAGCCTCCTAAGCAAGTCTCAGACCTCAGCTCTTCAAAACAAGCTTTGGAAATGAGAGAAAGACATCAAAAAAGCAATGTAACTAAGGTTCCGCCCTTTCTCTCACTTTTGCCTACGGGCCCGCACCTTTTGTTCAGAATACCTGCGTACTTATATGCTCTGTATGTAAAGGGAGGGTGCGTACCCCTGTGAAAGTCAAAAGGCGCAATTTTTATCTTAAAAATCTCACTTTGGGTTAATTCTAGATGTTTCTAGAAGGAATTTTGACGTGGATTGTTCGCTCCAAAGTGGTTCATGCATCCCAAAAGAGAAGGAGCTAATCCCTTGTTAGGAGGAGCTATCCCTTTGAAGGAGGATTCTATCCCTTTGAAGGAGGACCTAGTAACTGCCCTCCATTGCACTATAAATTGAGGCATTGGGTTAGTGGCTAGAGAGGTTAGAAGGTGAACATTTTTTGAGGGTAAATGTTGGTGAAATCAAGACTTCCTATTTGAGCTTAAGAGGAGAGATCACATACCTTTTTTGCTTCATTGGGGAGTGAGTGAAGCTTGTCAAAGTAGAGGAGACTTCTTGTTGGACCCTGGGAGGAGCTTGTACAGCGTCAAGGCAAAGGTTGTAAGGTTCTTCTCCTTTGAATTAATACAATCAAGCTCATTTTTCTCAACAAGTATCTTATGTTATTTGTTTCATGGACTCCTTGACTTTCATGTTAAATATGTTTTATGATATTGGTTTTTCAGGTGCTATTTAATTTGTTTGCCTTGTTTGTGCTCGCAGGTTCACGAAAAAGGAACTCATTTGGATCAAAGGAGCGAAGGCATCCTCAAACTTTTGTTGGACATATGGTAGGCCTTAAACACACTTGTTTGCCATTATTTATAAAAGCACATTTAGAGAAAGATACTGTCTGGTTGGTTTGCTTGTCATTAGGTCTTCTTTAGATTCTAGGAAGGTCTATCTTGTCCACGAGATCGACTCATTCCGCGTGACACCTCGTTCCCTTTGGAAACCTATTGCAACATGTGGTCTGCAAATAGGGACTAATGGTGGACCCTGTGAAGATTATTTTTATTCTAAATTTGGAAGCACCGCGAAGTGTTAAACAACTACATGCTACCTTGGGACACAACAGATACTACATAAATTTTATCAATAGCTATGCCCAAATCACCGTGCCAATGGAAAAACTATTGAAAAAGGATGTTACATTTTGCTGGAATGACAACTGCATGAAAGTTTGGCTTTCCTAAAGGGGAAATTGGCCTCCGCTCCAATCTAGGTCTTCCCAAAATGGGATGTGGAGTTTCATGTCCATGTTGATGTGTCGTGTATTGCGTTCGAAGCATTGCTCACAAAGGAGAGCAGGGAAGGCTTAGATCACCCTATCATGTTTGTAATTCAATGTTTGTCCAAAGTAGAGAAGAAATATTCCACCACTGAGTGTGAGGGGTTGGTGATGGTGTACGCAGTCCAAAAATACCGACACTATTTGCTCAAAGGAATATGATTTTAAGATCGTAGTAAAGTCGAGACACCTGAACCCAGGACCAGATCATTTATTGCGCATTGAGATGGGCGAGGAACCCTCTAATCTCGAGGAAGGATTACCTGATGCACAGCTCTTTGTGGTGCACGTTGCGGATGGGAACTTTGAAGATATAATCCATTTTATGACAACGGGGACTGCGCTAAAGGAATACTTTGTCCAACAAAAGAAGGAATTGGTGGCGCGTGCGATGGATTTTTTGTCATCACGGGGCACCTATACAAAATGGGAAATGATGAGATATTGCGAAGATACGTACCTGAATTTGAACGAAGTCAGATCCTCACGGAAGCACATGGGGGCACTGGAGGAGGACATTATGCAGGATGAGCAACTACATAAAAGGTTCTCCACGCAGGGTTGTGGTGGCTAACCTTGCACCAAGATTCGAAAGTGCACTATAAGGCCTGCGATATAGGTTAAAGGACTGAAAAACCATCATGAAGGGATGGGATGCCATTAAATCCATAAATGACACTACAACCATTCGAAAAATGGGCAATCGACTTTGTGGGACCAATCAAACCTCAGGGAAAGACAGGCATGCGATACATCATCACCGCAATGGAGTATCTAACATGATGGGCACAAGCGCAATCGGTCAAAGACTGCACGACAAATATGGATGTGAAGTTTTTGTTCGAAAACTTGTTGACCCAATTTGGATGTCCAAAAATGTCGACGAGTGATCGCGGAACACATTTCCTGAACGAAACTATCAGTGCGCTCACAGAAGAATTCTAGGTGTATCATCAGAAAAGTACACTGTACCACCCACAAGACAATGTGATTGTAGAAGATTTCAAGATCTGATAATTAGATCTTTGACAATTATTAGGGTATTACAGACTCATGTGCATGGATTTTCTTATGTTACGTTTTGCAATGGATCGATAATATTGGGAAATACATAGACAATGAAGCAATTAAAGAACATAATCGACAAACACATATAGAAACAACATGTTTAATAAGGAGTTCACCCAACACTCGTGGGCTACATCTCTTGGTCCAGCCTTTAGTGGTGACCTCTCTATTATGTCTTCAAAAACAATGTTTTACAATAGTGAGCTCAAATTGAGCCTCACACAATAGATACAAAACAATAAGGGTTTAATTCGATCCCCCAAGTCTCTTTTGAGTACACAAACTCTCCTCACTAACACTTTGTCTCTATTGCTCTATCTCAGCACTGTGTTATCTCTGTCTTTGTCAGTCTATGGCTTTAAAGCCAATCAACGCTCTCTGTTTGTTTCTTCTTCTCGAGATCTTTGGCTTCCCAACCTCTATTCGCTTAGATCCCCCTCTGAGAATTATCAATCATTGCTAAATGCTTTCAGGGATGGTGGTCACTTGTTCTGTAATGGAATGGGTCATCGGTCCTTTGAAATCCCTAGAAACAACATTCTCTATGTTCACAAAGAAATACATTAAAAACTATGAAAAATCGCCAAAATTCTTTTTATCAGATTTGAAATGTTATCAATTTTGTCTTATAACTCCTATCCAGTCCACTTGTATATCGACATCGCATCTCCACCGTTGATCTGGGAGATCCAGATCAAACAGCTGTAGTTCATTACACGCAGCTCTTTTGTACGGGGGTTAACCGCCAGATAAGGGTGGTTTTCTCTCTCCTTAGCCAAGACACGTGGAAACCAATGTATGGGATCAGGAAGAGCCCGAACTAAACCACTTACCGCCTTTGGCCCATTTGAAATCCTGCTTGTATCGTGATTTCCCTTTTATATTTAAAGTACATTAAAATATGAAATCCCACTCATATCAGACTTGGAATATTATAATATTGCATTTATAAGTACCATCGGGTTCGTAATATCGCCTCGGGCACATTTCCTTTGTAATCTGTTCATTTGTCGGAAATGTGAAACATAAAGGAAATTGCTGCTTTCCGAATTTCAAAATATATAGAATATCGTCTATAACTCCATCGAGTCTAGCTATCGCAAGCCATATGTATATCAGCCCCGCTCCATTGTAATGTGTCGATGCGACATTGCGATGTGATTGATTGCAATCGCATAATGCACATACCCCAGGCCATTGTAAGCTCTCCTTTATATTTGCTGATAGTGATACTACAATGCAACTAGGGAAGTCGATCTGCATGCTTGATCAACGGTCCTTGTTGACTCTGCTGATCGCTATCAGAAGTTCCATATGGTGTGCTCTGATATCCTCCGCTTGCCACCGACGATTGTGATTTACCGATCAGATTTGGACCATTGATCGACTAGATTTGGCAGCTCTGATACAAAGTTGTCTTAAGCCTCCCATAAGCCTATTTTCACTTGTTTCTCCATGTTTTTGCCTCCCGATAGTGTAATCCAACTTTTTAACAGGTTCTTCTTTTGCGATAGTTTTGAATGTTTGAAGACTTAGAGGGTTTTCTAGGATCCATTTGGATCATGCCTTCCCACTAAAAAGGCTTTTGAACCACCAAAAGTTGGTTTTAAGCATAAATCAAGTGAGGATACAAGTTACTCACTTTCCCAATCTCTATCCATCTTGCACTACTTGGTTTTGAACCTTTGAGTCTGATTCTGAGGTACTCAACATCCCCTGTGCGTGTAGTTCTCACCTTCGTGTCCAGAACTGTATCTTCCTGAAACTCATTGAGGTATTTAGGAAACAGATCATGAATAGAAGGTAACTGACGTTGCTCTTTGGGATCTTCAATTGATGAAGGTTCAAATAGTCTCAAGTTCTCTGCATTAACTACTGTATAGATGTGCATGTAAGCTGGCAAGTCAAGGCGAAAATCATTCTCACCAATTTTCTCAAGTATCTTGAAAGACCCATACCATTTTGTCTTCAACTTCTTAACTTCACCTTGCATTCCATCTCTGTTGATATACAATCAAACTTGATCACCAACTTGGAAGCTATGCTCAATTCGATGCTTATCATGCCTTGCCTTGTACTTGGCTTGGCTCTTTTCCAGTTGTTCCTACACTTTTTGGTGAATTTCTTGAATCTGTTCAATCAACTTGGTTGCTCTTTCCACATCACTATGTCCATCAACTACTATGTCTTTACTAAAGAAAAAATCCAAGGGAGGCCTTGTTGTAAAACCAAAACAAGTTTCAAAAGGAGATCTCTGTGTAGAAGAATGTTTAGCATAGTTCTAAGCATGTTGCACATAACACAAATATTCATCCCATAGTTTGGGATGCTTGCTGCAATAGCCCCTGAGCAACTGGATCACTGTCCTATTGACCACCTCTATTTGGGCATCTATTTGTGGATGAAAGGATGTGCTTTTCTTTAGTCTGGTGTCCATCAACTCCCATAGACTTGACCAAAACTTCCCAACAAATCGGGAATCTCGATTAGATATAATAGAAGTGGGTAACCCAAAATGAATCCACACATTATGAAAGAACAACTTTTCTATTTGTTCAGTTGTAATGTGCTTGTTACAAGGTATTAAAATACACATTTTGCTAAACCTGTCCACAATAACATATAAATAGTCATGACCTTTTCTTGATTTTGGCAATCCCCCAACAAAGTCCATGGAAACACTTTCCCAAGGATGAGAAGGAATTTGAAGTGGAGTGTACAAGCCTAGTTTTCTATTGCTGGTCTTGCTTTTAGCACACATGGTACACCCTCTAATATATCTAGAAATTGTTTCATGCATTCTTGGCCAATAACATAACCTTTGCAGTTGTGCAACTATTTTACTTACACCAAAATGACCTGATATCAGAGAAGCACGTGCTTCTTGGATTTTGTTAACTCTTTTAGTTTGAGGAATGCATAACTTTCCCAAATGATATAAGAGTTGGTCCTTAACATGATAATCCAATTCTTCTACTTGTTTTCCATGACTTAAATTTGCATATACATCATTAAAATCTACGTCTTAAGCATATTGTTCAATGTAGCTTTCATGCAATACTGAGTTATGCTTAAGTATAGTAGATGCATTTATAATTGGTCTGGATAACATATCTACAACCTTATTGTGTATGTCTTTCTTATGTCTGATGACAAGATGAAACTATTGTATAAAACCCATCCACCTATAGTATCTTGATTGCTACAACTTAGTTTGTGAGCGTAAATATTGATGTGGTTAATGATTTGTATGTATAATTGTTTCTATGTCCAATAGGTAATGTTTCCACTTTTTCACACTCTGTAGTAATGCATACAATTCTTTATCATATGTGCGATAATTAACTACTCTAGAATTAAATGTCTCAGAATGATAACATATGGGTTTACCATGTTGCATCAACACTGCTCCCATTACATAGTCGCTGGCATCTATTTCAATCTCAAATGGTCTTTAAAAATCTAGAAATGCTAGTATTGGTGTTGTACTAATTTTTTATTTCAAGGTATCGAAGGCTTTCTACTGTTTTCCTCCCAACTGAAACACCTTTTTCAATCCTGTCAAAGCATGTAAGGGAGCTGCAATCAAGGAAAAGTTAGCAATAAACTTTCTCCAATATTGTGCTGCTCCTAGGAAGCTTCTAACTTTTGTAGCAGAATTTGGTTTAGGCCAGTTCACAATGACTTCAACCTTAGATGGATCTATCTTCAATTCACCACGCCGTACAATATGACCCAACTAATTTAAAGGTGTTTTTCCAAATTCACATTTTGATAATTTAACATAGATATTTTCTCTTTTCAAAACATCTACAATCTGCTTTACATGCTTCAAATGTTCTTCCCATGTTTCACTGAAAAAAAGAATGTCATCTAAATATACAATTACAAAATCATCAATAAAAGTCTTGAGTACATCATTCATAACTCATGAAAGTGGCAGGAGCGTTGGTTAAGCCAAAAGGCATAACTAGCCATTCATACAGCCCTTGCTTTGTCTTGAAAGAAGTCTTCCATGCATCTTGTTCTGCTACTTTGACCTAATGATAGCCACTACGCAAGTCCAACTTGGAAAATTAAACAAATTCTTTCAGCTGATCTAATAGATCGTCAATGCGAGGAAGAGGATAGCGATTCTTGACCATTATTTTATTCAGTTTTCTATAATCAAGGCACATCCTCCACGAACCATCTTTCTTTCTCACCAACACAATTAGAGATCCAGATAGTGATGTGCTTGGTCTTATGAACCATTTATTGAGTAGCTCATGTAACTGCTTCTTTCTCTCTACATTCTCTAAATAGGACAACCTCTACATTCTGATGTTAGGAAATGGTGGATCTTGCTGCAAATGAATATCATGTACTATTTCCATTTTGGGTGGTAGATATTTAGGTTCTTGAAATAGGATATCATATTCTAAAACAACATTTTCTAAATCAACTTTATGTTTAGCATCACAACCTTCAAATACATTGGTTTTATCAGGCTTCTTTTCCTTTACAACCATTAGTAAAAATTGCTTGTATGAATTTACAATTCTTTTCATCTGCCCTGAGTTAATGAGAGTGTAGTTATTTTTGAGCTGATGAACTCTTATAATATATTTTATTCCATCTTTTGTGAGTTGATACTTATTTTCAGCTCTATATAAAATGGCTTTTCTATCATATAAGTAAGGGCTTCCTAAAACAATACCACATATATCCAAAGGAATTATATCTAAGTCAACCTCATCTAGAAAAGTTGACCCAAAAGCAAACCTAAGTTTACATTGTCTAGTCACTTGTAGTTTTTATTTATCACATACCCAACCTAATGGATATGGCTTCTTGTGAGGTGTCATTAATAGTCCCAACTTCATTACAATTGTTTCAGAAATCAAGTTTACTTGTGAACCACTATCAAATCAAGTATAAATCTTTTGATGCTTGGAAATAACTCTAATATGAAAAAGCTCACGCCTTTTCCTCTCATTTTCTTCATTATCAATAGATTGTGTAGAATTACTAGTAGATGTTTCAAAATTTTTACCTTTTATACCTGTGGTTGTGACTGTTGTTTCATCACCCGAGTCTAACCCCAAATCTCTTTGAATAGTAGTAGTAGTCTTCTTCTTCTTGCCATCGAACTTCTTGGGTTTCAGCTCTGGATGTAAAGACCAACAATGTTAATCATCATGTCCATCCTTCTTGTAGTGAGCACATGAAGGTTTGTCTTTCTGTACAACGTTTTCCTTCCTCTCTTTCCATTTCTACTTCCTCTTTTCCTTGTTCTTTCTTGGAGTCGGTTTTGATGATCCCCCAATCTCTAGGTTCACATTCTTGCTTATAGCCTCCAGATGTGTAGCTTGAACTGGTACCTCATCCATGCTAGTAGGGTTAAACATGAGAATGGTGAGCCTCAAATAACTGTGTAGGCCACATATATACTTCAACAAAGTTTTAGGTGAGTCTAGAGAAATTGCTAGAATTAAAGCTCTTTTTCTAAATTCCTAGGTATAGCTTTGTTCACTTTGGTCCTTTAGCTGGCAAAGAGTTTGCCAACTCATCATTGCTTGTTACATATAAGCTAGTGGATAGAATTATTTTTTAATTGAAAAAACAAATTCATTCCAGGTAGAAAGAATTTTACCATGCTTCTTCAAATCAGTTTGTGTCTTGCCTTCCCACCACACTAGGTCAGTTCCTCCAAGGCAAAGGCTGGTCAGCTAAATCTTTCTCCTTTCTGAATCAATGTTCTGCACCCTGCAATATACATCAATCTGTCTAATCCAATTATCTAGATTTTCTGCATTTAATTCTCCATCATATATTGGCAAATCAAATTTTACATCTATTTCATTAAAGGGCTAGGAGGTGTTGATAGAGGAGGTTGTTTCCCTTTCCCTTTCCCTTCTGAATGGCCATCTAGAAGAGGTTCCTTTGTTCGTTTCTCTTTTTTGGGTTGAAGTATCTTCACCTTGACCTTTGTTAAATTCTCGATACATCTCTTCTACCATGGCTCTCATGGTCATGAAACTGTCCATGAACTGAGAGTCTGATTCCAAGGGAAGTTCTTCTACCATTTTCCTCCTAGGATATACTCTTCCTATTTTTGGGTTAGTCTCAACCAGTTCTCCTTCGCCTAATTTGAGCTTTCACCTACTTATCATTCAACAATCCAGCACAAGCTTGTCTAACCTTAACAAACCTAAAGTTGTGATACCACTTGATCTGATAATGAGATATTTGATAATTATTAAGGTATTACAGACTCATGTGCATGGATTTGCCTATGTTACTTTGTGAAATGGATCGATAAGATTATGAAATACATAGATAATGAAGCAATTAAAGAACATAATAGACAAACATATATAAACACAACAAGTTTAATAAGGAGTTCACCCAATAATCCTGGGCTACATCTCCTGGTCTAGCCTTCAGTGGTGACCTCTCTATTATGTCTTCAAAAACAAAGTTTTACAACGTTGAGCTCAAATTGAGCCTCACACAATAGATACAAAACAATAAGGCTTTACTTGGATCCCCCAAGTCTCTTTTGAGTACACAGGCTCTCCTCATTGACTCTCTATCTCTGTTGCCTATCTCAGAACTGCCTTGTCTCTGTCTCTGTTAGTCTGTGGCTTAGAAAACCTAAAGCTTTGATACCACTTGATTTGATAATGAGATATTTGACAATTATTAAGGTATTACAGACTCATGTGCGTGGATTTTCCTATGTTACTTTCTGCAATGGATCGATAAGATTATGAAATACATAGACAATGAAGTAGTCAAAGAACATAATAGACAACACATATAAACACAACAAGTTTAATAAGGAGTTCACCCAATACTCCTGGGCTACATCTCCTGGTCTAGCCTTTAGTGATGACCTCTCTATTCTGTCTTCAAAAATAGAGTTTTACAACATTGAGCTCAAATTGAGCCTCACACAATAGATACAAACCAATAAGGCTTTACTTGGATCCCCCATGTCTCTTTTGAGTACATAGGCTCTCTTCACTGACTCTCTGTCTCTGTTGCCCTGTCACAGCACTGCCTTGTTTCTGTCTCTATCAGTCTGCGGCTTTAAAGCCAATTGACGTTGTCTGTTCATTTCTTCTTCTTGGGCTCTCTGACTTCCTGACCTCTTCCTTCTTAGATCCCCCTCTGAGTGTTAGCAATCACTGCTAAACACTTTCAAGGATGGTTTCCACCTGTTCAGTAACAGAATGGGTCATCGGGCCTCTGAAATCCCCAGAAACAATGTTCTTTGTGTTCATAGTGAAATACGTTAAAAATTATGAAAAATTGCCAAACTTCCATTTATCGGATTTGAAATGTTATCAATTCTGCCTTATAACTCCTATTGGGTTTGCCTATATATTGACATGCCATCTCCACCATTGATTTGGGAGAACCAAATCAAACGGTTGTGGTTCATTTCGGGCGGCTCTTTCGTACAGTGGTTAACCACCCAATAAGGGTGGTTTTCTCTCTCCTTAGCTTGGACATGTGGCAGCCAATGTATGGGATTGGGTGAAGACTGACCCAAACCACTTACCGCCTTTGGCCTGCCCGAAATCCTGCTTGTATCATGATTTCCATTTTATACTTAAAATACATTAAAATATGAAATCCTGCTCTATCAGACTTGAAATGTTATAATATCACATCTATAAGTTCCATCGAGTCCGTAATATTGCCTCGGGCGCATTTCCTTTGTAATCCATTCATTTGGTGGAAGTGCAAAATACAAAATTGCCACTTTCCAGATTCCAAAATATATAGTATATCATCTATAACTCCATTGGGTCTAGCTATCACAAGCCATATGTATATCGGCCCCACTCAATTGTAATCTGTTGATGCAATATTGCGATGCTATGGATTGCAATATATCACACATACCCCAGGCCGTTGTAAGTGCTCCTTTGTATTTTCCGGTAGCAATACTGTGATGCAACTTGGGCCATCGATCTGCACGCTTGATAGATGATCCATGTTGACTCTGTTGATTGCTATCGCAAGTTCCATATGGTGTGCTCTGATATCCTCTACCTACCACTGCCTATTGTGATTTACCGATAGGATCTAGACCATTGATCGGCTAGATCGATAGCTTCGATACAAAGTTTTTTTAAGCCTCCGATAAGCCTGTTTTCACTGCTTTCTCCATGTTTTTGCCTCCCAATAGTGTAATCTAAATTTTTAATAGGTTCTTCTTTTGAGAAAGTTTTGAATGTTTGAAGACTTAGAGCATTTTCTAGGATCCATTTGGATCATTTCAACAAAATACTGGAGACGATGTTGACCAAAGTGTGCAATGTGTAGCAAAATGATTAGGACCTACGCATACCTGCCGTGCTATGGGATTATAGGACAACGTGCAAGAAACTGATGGGGAAGACACATTTCTGGTTAGTTTACGGCATAGAGGCTGTCATGCTGATGGAATATATCATACCTAATCTGTGAATAACAACACTCACATGGATGATGAACCACGAAGCTCTAGAGGAAAGGCTTGCGCAATTAGAAGAACTTGAGGAAGAACAGTTTTTTGTTGTATTTCATCAACAGGTACAAAAGTAGTGTGAAAAAACCTAGCGTGACCACCATATCAAGTTGTGCACCTTCAAGGTCAATGACTTAGTATTGTTGTATGATAGTAAGTTTGAAAATTTTCTGGGAAAATTCAGAATGGATTGGCTAGGACCATACATGGCTAAGGAGATCATAGACGGAGGCACGGTTCAGCTAGTCAAACTAAATGGAGAACCTTTCCCAGGCAAAGTAAATGGCAACCACTTGAAGCCCTACACAAGTGGGCCAACTATCTAACTAGCCGGCCGAAGCATAGTATTCATGACCTAAGGAGTTGGACAAGGGCGCGAGACTATCAACTTACGCAACAGATGTTGGTACAGATGTAAGGACACAATTCAGACAAGGAGGTATCAGAACAGAGAATGCAACAGATTTAGTAAGCAATAGTGTAGTGCACTACTAACATCAACATCGAACAAAAAAAAGTTGGAGGGACTCCATGCCAGGATCATCATGCCGATAAAGTGACTCAAGGGTGAATCGCAATGTTTGTCTTGGGGGCCTGTTTGACATGGAATCCCCCTACAACATGTTTTGGGGCTCAAAGCCCAAGTTTTGAGATATATTATTGTAAAGTTCTGCGATTTGCGAGCGTGAAAATTATGTTAGAGTCATAGGGCTCTCTGCCCTAAGTTTGAATGTAATGTGAGCCTACCCATGGTCCACAGACCATGGGATTGTATAAATAGAGAAAATCTCTAAGTGTAAAAGGAAGGCGGTAAGTTAGAGTGAAGTAGGAGATAGGAGGACAAAGCAATTGCCTAAGTGTGTCTTGGGTCGTACAGTAGGAGAACGCTCTGCAGCTGAGTGCACAAAGGCCTAGTTGTCTGTAGCTGAGTGCGCGGACCCCTGTAGCTGAGTGTGCAAGGTGGAATAGAGTTTGTAACCGACATAAGAGAATAATAAAGAGAAGTGTTATCTAAATTACATGTATCTATATTGGGTTATTATTCGTTGAATGTGAATTGCAATCATATTGTTTATTTACTGCGTGCATGAACAGAACATTGCTTAATATGGTAAGGTCAATGATGTTTTTTAAGAATGTAAAATTGATGTTTTGGGGAGAAGCAGCGCTCTACGTAGCATATATTAGAAATCGGTGCCCATCCTTTGTCATCAATAAAAAATCTCCATATGAAATGTGGTATAATTTTCTTCCTGCTGTTAAAGGTTTCAGAGTTTTCAGTTCTCAATGTTATGATTTGATTCCTAAACAAAATAGGACTAGGTTGAGTGAACGTAGCAGAAAATATATATTTTTAGGGTATTATATGACTTCTAAGGCATACCGATTATATCATCAAGAGAACAAGAAATTTATTTTGTCAAGATATGTAATTTTTCTTGAATCCGATAAAGATTCCCTCACTGTTGATAGACAACTTAATTAGATATTAAAGTTTCTACCTCAAGAGTTTTATTATGAATTAGGTAATATACTTCCACATATTGAAGGGGGGGTACCTATATTACATTAGTCTATGGAGTTTCCTTCTCTCAATGATGATAATTCTGCTATTGATGAGAAATTAGTTGATACAAGTGTTTCTATAGGCATGACAGGGAAAAAAATGTTGTGTGTGGAGCATGATTGTTCAGAGGTCTTTGTTTCAGCCCGATGTATACCCCAGGAAGTTTGTACACCCCTCCACGTGGGGGGGACTTGTCCCCCCTGCGGGGGTTCTGCGGGGGGGGGGGCGATACCCCCCAGCTGGGAGGTCCGGGGGCCAGCGGTCCCCTGATGGGGGCTCGGGGGAAGCGCCCCCAAAGCTAAAAGTAGATGTAAAATTGTGTTGTAAAAGTATAGTAATTTCTAGTCAATCTATGCCATTCATTGGGCGGATGATCTGATGGTAGAACTTATGTTTAGTTTAGGGTTTTTTGCGCTAGAAGGCAACCCCTCTCTTTGTATGAGGGCATTGTATTGAGTTTGTGTAATATATGTGTGTTCTCCAAGTGCGAAGCAGAGAGGTGAGACTGTGAGAGAAAACAGAGGATATTACAGTGGATCTGCTATAGGTTGTGTCTCTTCATTTTGTTGGATAATTGAAAGGAAGGATTGGTTGTTTGGGGTGGACATAGCCCAAACTGGGTGAACCACGTATATCTGTGTCTCTCTTGTTTTATGCATTTTCTGTGTTTATATTTATGCAATCTTTCATGTGTTCCATTTCTCTGTAATATATATATTTTCTAACAAAAAAAGGAAATAGAGTTGATAGGGACAAAAATGGCAAGAACTAAGGCAGATGGAGAAGATGAGCAACTTCCTACACAACCTTTGCAAAGATAATCTTGTATTTGAACATTTCTGAAGAAATATGATGAGTTTAATACTAGAAGTTCCTTAGGTAAATATTCTCATTGTGATGAGTTTAAGGCTAGAAGTTCCTCAGGTAACTATTCTAATTGTGAATTTAACTTTTCTATGGATTGTGAACCTACTTGTTTTGAAGAAGCTACTAGCTATGATCAGTGGAAAGACGAAATGCAAAATGAATATGATTCTCTCATAAAAAATGGCACATGGAGGCTAGTGGATCCTCTTATTGGCATCCAATCTATTGGTTGCAAATGGAGTTATAAAACTAAGTATAAAGTTGATGGTTCACTAGGAAAACACAAGGCAAGACTTGTAGTGAAAGGATATGCACAGAAAGAGGGTATTGACTATACAGAGACATTTGCTCCTACAACTAAATGGGCCACTATTACATCTTTTTTTTCCATTGCAGTTCAGAAAGAATGGAAAATTCATCATATGGATGTCAAAGCTGCTTTTTTAAATGGTGATTTGAAAGAAGATGTTTACATGTTTCAACCAAAAGGCTTTTCTGTTAAATGGAAATAACAAAAGATTTGCAAACTAATGAAGTCTTTGTATGGCTTGAAACAAGAGCCATGAGCACGGTATGAGAAACTAATTGAACATCTTCTAAAGCTAAATTACAAACATTTTGACCTAGATGATACAACTTTTTTCGTTAAGAAAGTTGGAAGATCAATTATATATCTAGTTGAATATGTTGATGATTTGATGATCACATGAAACAATGATGAATATATATCATCTATTAAGAAGTAATTGAAAAAGGTTTTGATATGAAAGATTTAGGTTTACTTCATTATTATCTTGGAATTCAAGATGATCAAAAACCACAACATATTTTCATCTCTCAGAAGAAGTATGCTGGTAAGTTATTGACATATATAGTATGATGGATTGTAATCCTGTTGCTACACCAATGGAGCAAAATTTGAAACTTAACTTAGAAGAAGGAAAATCATTTGAAGATCCAAAAAATTATAAGCAACTTGTTGGAAGTTTGATTTATTTATCTATTACTCGTCTTGATATAACATTTGTTGTAGGAATACTTTCCATATTTATGCATCATCCTTGTGAGGGGAATTAGGTAGTAACAAAAAGGGTACTGAAATATTTAAACGGAACCCAAACTTACAACATCAAATATACCAAAGTTTTAGACTTCCATCTCGTTGGCTATTCAGATTTCGATTTTGATGGAGACAAAGAGAATGGATTCTCTACTTTTGGATATTTGATGAATCTTGGATCAATAGCCAATAGTTGAAGATCACACAAGCAATCTGCTCCTACTGATTCTATCACCGAAGCCGAATATGTTGCAGCAGCTCAAGCGACTAAGGAAATCATTTGGATTCGGAAAATACTTGAATATTTGCAAGAGAAACAAAAAGTTTCAACTCCTTTATTTTCTGGCAACTCTTTTGCAATTGAATTGGCCAAGAATCCAAATTTTCATGATCAAACCAAACATATCAAAACCAAGTATCATTTGATTCAACATCATGTATAGGCCAAAACAATTCATCTGATACATTGTCTAACATCAGAACAAATTGCAGGTATCTTTACTAAAGAATTCATATGTGAAAAGTTTGAAAAATTTAGAACTTTACTTGGTATGTCAGATGCCCCTTCAGATTAAGGGGGGCAAAGTTGTAATCCTTTGGGATTTCTATATATTTATGGATTTAGTTATAAATTAGGTATTTATAGTTATAACTATTTTCAATTATTGTTTTCAAGTATAAATGTAACATTCATTGAATGGATTAAGATACAGATGACAACATTTGAACCAATGGAATTCTCTAGACTTCTTATTAGGAATGACTATGACAATGACTGAATGCACCTCATCCATGCATTTAGAATGAAGAGATTGAATAGGGTGGATCCCTTAACCCATTCAATAACACTCTTAGAGTCCCCAAAGAGTGTGATATGTTACATGCCCATCTACTTTACACAAAAAAGTGTCCCTAATAACAGCATGAGTTATGCCTAATTGTTGGTTCCACATCACCCTCCCACCAGAAATGATGAAGTGTGTTCGGGATGGTAACTAGAAAAACCCCACAACCACATTTTCTATGAAGACAAACTTTGTAAAAAATCCAACCGGGAATTCCTTCCACATATTGGAGAATTGATGTTCCTATTACGAACTTTTACTTTGATTGCTCCAATATCCCCAAAGAAATTTGTTTATTATAAATCATATTCTTGATATCTCGCATTCTCCGCTTAGAAATATTTGTATTCCTCCTTCTCCAAATATCCTAAAATATGTAGAAAGGTAGAGCTACATTTGTTTTTGACTGATGAATGAGGAGGAGAGAAAAATATTAATCAAGGAATGACTCCAAAGAGCCTTAATATTGATGAGATCTAAGACCCCCTCCCATACTACAATCACAAAAGGGAAAAGTAAGAAAAGATGGCAAGCATCCTCCATGGATGATCAGTAGAGAGAGAATATGTCAGGACCCTGATACCCCCTCCGCGGTAAAATTTCATAGGTAAGGACTCTGTTATGTAGGACCAACCAATTGAAACATTTCAGTTTTATAGGTATGTTCCAATGCCACTATTTTTGAAATGTAGAAGTTGGTTATCTTGAACATCAGTAGGGAATCTAGATCAAATATCCTTGTGAGCAATCTGTTCCTTTTAGTATATGCCCACCCAACACATTTTGTCCTTCTATTCGGAGAGAAAAGACACCGAAAGTTTTAAACAATAAATATAGTCCATCTATTCTTTTTTCTAAGTAGTTTCCAACCCCAAGGAGTCAAGAAATTGCTAAGAGCAAGATCCCAATAGACTGTTGCGATCAATAGCCACCTATCAGATGTGTAAAATTCTGATCTTGGCTATGTGGCTCAGTAAAAGGGTTGAGAGTGAAATCCATCAAAGCCCTTAATAGCATCTAGTCACACCTGTATCTATTTTTTGTCATTGATCTCCCACCTCATAACCATGAGGAACCAATGAATATTTTTCAGTATACTACATGAAACAGATGATGTCTTCTTATTCTACATTACACCTTCTTTTATCCATAGTGTAACATCCTTGTGACGCATATATTTTCCTTTTATGATGTTATTTGAGGAGCCACAACCGAAAAGGGATCTCGAAAGGGATTTTGTGACCAATGAGCGGTTGAAGCATTCAATGTCCAATATACCCCAACCACCACTTTCAATGGGCCGAGACATGGTGGATAGTTGGGGCAGGTGAAAATGCCTCCATAAGTTGTTGCCTGCCCAAAGGAAACGAGCCATAATCATATCAATTTTGTGTATGATTTCCTTAGGAAGGATGTATAAATGCATCCAATAGACTGCCATGTTTTCTAAAATAAATTTAATAAGAATGAGTCTTCCCCCAAGAGAAAGCCACTTAAAATTGCAAACTGACTATTTTTTCTCAAATTTGTGGACCAGTCACTCCCACTCCTCGTTCCTGTAACTATTTGGTTTAAATGAATAGCCTAGGTACTTAAAACCATGATCAATATTAGTCATATAAATCTCAAACAGTTGGAGGATTTCTAAATTTATCTCATGATCCTGGGAATCAACAATCAATATGGATTTTCCATTGTTCATATGTATACTAATAACCTCACCAAAAACCACTAATATATCATGAAAATGGCTCTATTATTCAATGTTATTTTGTCCACCCAATAGAAGATCATCCACAAACATAGTGTGGGAAATGTAGACATCAGTCCTGAAATTAATCCCTTCAATTGTTCCTTGATTTCTAGCATGTACCATTCTTCTTCCTCTTATATGTTGCATTCCTTTGAAAACACTTAGTGTTTTTTCCACCTGTAGCCACCCACATTATATTTCTTTTCAAGTGCCATTCCTCTTCTCTCAAGAGAAGAATTTTTACTTTGTAAGCTTCCAATGCCAACACATGTCTCTTATATTTGTCAAAGAAGTATTTTGAATCATTTGCGTATGATAATTGAGTTTGTAGATCCTTAAAGTCTCTAAGTTCCTTTGAAAGGGCTCTCTTCTTAGGCTATACCCAAGAGCGGACAACTTGTTTCAATGTTCTCATTTTATGTCCCAAATAGACCAGGGCCCCATTTTAAAAAATTCTAGTATTAGAAGCCCAAATTCTGTGAACTAGCTCAATGAAAGAAATCTCCTTCAGCCAAGCCTGGTTGAATTTAAAAGAAAAGGCCCTATGAGGAGCTAGCATGCCCCATGACATAATAATGGGGTGATGATTTGAAATGTAAATGGGGAGAATAGTTGAATGAATCGCAATCATACATATGACCAATTGAGTGTCCACCAAGAAGTGGTTTAGGCGTTTGGAGATGTCGACAACACCAATGCGACCATTCTGCTAGGTCAAAGCTATAGGAGTTGGGAAGATATCCCACAAGGAATGATACTCAATAATGTCATAAAAGAATGAATCCAAAGGAGTAACTAAATCATTTATGCTCTAGACCTTATCTGTGCCTAAAGATAAATTCAAATCACCAGCCAAAATCACAGAGCCAATGCCAAGTATCCCCCAATTGATGATACGATCCTAGAAGGATTTTCTACCTTTCTATGGAGCATAACAGTTAATGATTCGAATCCTGGATCGATATCCATTGAAATAGCTAGAGAGAATAATACATGCATAAGAGAGATAGGCTTCCAATTTAATTTCTAATGAATTCCATAAGACAGCCAAGCCACCAGAAAGGCCAGACACACTCGATGCATAGAAGTACCAATCTCGGCAGATCTTCGGTAAATGTTCACATGAAATTTCTCTCGAGACCATAGTCTCCTGTAATAGAATAACCAAAGGGTGAAATTACCGAATTAGGTCCTTCAGGGAGCACATTTTGTGGACAGATCCGAAGCGAAAAAAATTAAAAGAGACAATATTCATGGAGGACCCTTATCAGTGGGCTTATACCGTATAAGGACCCAAAGTGGAGAACAATCAATGAGATTCACGTTATCCAAAAAGTGACAAGGAGTCCCTAGAGGCGAATATTCCGACTCCTCCAAATCCTTAAGTAGGCCCAAATATTTTTGAGAAATAGAAGTGATCTTTTTGTATTTCTAATATTTTTTCTTCCTGTGAGTGACATTTCAATGGGTAGAAGAGAGAATGGGGGCATCACCAGGTTAAAAAAAAAGACTTCTTGATGGTTAATGGTTCCATAATGATTGATTTCGATAGAGAAAGGTCGATCAATTCTAGATCCAGGGTCAAGGGAGATTTTTCTAATACCTTGTTAGAGATAATCTCGATCAGCCGAGACACAGGGTTGTTCAAAGAGATGTCTTCACCCACCCTAACCGCTCGACCGGACACAGAATCAATGTTCCTATTAGATAGAACAATGGGAGAGGAAGATGTAATATTATTGTTAGCAACTAGCTGGACATTGACCTGGTGGTTTACATTGACCCCATAGTATTTCCCCAAAACAGGACCATGTGGTCTCGGACACTTTGAAAAATCAACATTAGACATACAATTATGATTCAGAGAGGGTAAGTTCTCAGTAGTAACTAGTTCATTGAGTGACCCAATTGGGCTTGAAGAAATCTGTAAATCAGTCGAATCAACCCAAGAATGTGCTCCAATATCCTCCCGTGTAGAGTTGCATGCAAAAGCCCTAGATTGTTTAGGACAGGAACCTAAAAAAAGGCCAATATCATCACATATTAAACAATGAAAAGGAAAACCCAAGTAATCAATGCTCAAATTAGAGTGTAGGCCCCATTGTAGCTCCATCTCGGCTAATAGATCACTATGGAAATCCACTTCTACCAATACCCAAGACATACTCTTATCTACTTAGAAGAAACAACTATCATCTTAGTAGAAAAATTTCCTCATAGAGTTTCCAATGTCTGCAATGGCTTGTTTGTTCCATAATTCAAGTGGTAGGTCAGGATGCTTTTCCCAGATAGTTTTCCTATGGGATACCTCCTTGAATGGATTGAAACTAGAGCACCAACATTGAAGGAGAAAAATCCCACTGCCACAGACCAAAGGAGTAGTCACAATTTGTTCTACCTCTTCCGAGTTGAGGAAGTGAAAAAAAATCCATCCATTAAACAAGATACTAACTTTGGGCTAGTATTTTAAGATTTTCGACCAGCTAGTCTCCACCGACTCTATAATTTGTTCTCCCCCTATCTTGGTAAACAACCACGTACCCACCAGTGCCCGCTGCTTGTGCCTTTCAATATTTTCCTAGTAAGAATCGGTCCCTAGGGTTAAAATATTGGAATTCTTGTCTACCTTGAGCTCTTTGTTCTGTTTATTGTGCCCACCCTTGTGTGAGGAAGGATTTTCTTAATCATCTATGGAACCAATAGAGTTAATACCTAGAACTGGATGACCACCACTTCGGCCCTCCGAAGAATTTTGTAAAGCTCCATGAGCCTCAAATTCCACTAGGAAAGAAGATCTGTTTAGTGTATCGGGGCAAAGCTCCGATGGGCTATTCATTAGATGTGACAATCTGATCATGAGGTATAGAAAAGAAAACACATGTCTAGCACCTCAGCCACCGAGATGGTTTGATGTCAATAATCGACTGGTTAATACAAGTTCCCCAATAAAAGGTAGCTATCATACATAGAATAACTAACCTACTTCCACCATAGATAGAAAAAATAACCTCCCTATAACTCCACAAAGCAAGATTCATATTGTTCTCAAAGGTACTTAGTTATAGAATTTCCATATGCTCACTACAACAGAGAGATATATGAAAAAAAAGGATAATCCCAGAGATGAGACAGTTGCTAGCATGTACCTATTTAAAACAAAACAAAAAGGAAATATTACTAAATCACCAAAAGACCCTGAATTTGGACAACCCCCTCCAAAAAGACTTTAAAATGCATCTATCTTGGCAGGAGAGAGAGAGAGCATGCTTCGAGAGAGAGTCAACTTTGGAATTATGTTCTCTAAAAACATGCTCGAAAGTTATTGCTTATAAGAGAGAATTTAAACCCCAGATCTCTGCATCAAGTTGAAAAGAGAAGGAACTTGTAAATCATTCTGATCTTCAATCCAGCTGATGTTGAATCCTCATGATTGATGATGTTTAAAAGCTTCATGCAATATTGGAATGGGATTTTAGTGGTGGTGTATTATTGATATTGAAATTTTACATTATAAGTATTTTTATTAAAGAATAAATTAGTATAAATTTATTTTATGATTTTCACTTTAAAATATTGTTTGAACATTTTGAGATTTAATCCCTCTCGATACTAATTCATGGTTAAAAATAGGTCTATAATCATTCCATTATATATATATTTATATATATTATTTCCCATGTATACTATGTGTAAAAATTATTCATTTTCCTCATATTTTGAAAGTAAAAATATAAGAATAATATTATTAGTTATTAATTTTTAATAACTTTATCTATTTCTAAAGTTTATATAAAATCACTGTGCTCAATAGAAATCAAAATATTTTATTATGGCTGAGAGTTAGTGAAAGTGTAATAATTTTACCTCATATTCTTTAGCAATAAGTCCAAAGTTTGTGTTTTTGAGAAATATTCGAATTTGGTTTTATGTTGTAATAAATTAGGGAAAATAAAGATAATAGGTTCAATCTCTTCGTTAATTGGTAGTTAGAGTCATGTTTAGTTATCTATTGAGAAATCATAGTTAGTTAGATTCATGTTTTTTGACTTAGTTTCTCCAAATAAAAGTTAGGTTCCTATTATTTAGGATCACAAATTTCTAGCATTTTCATAGAAAAGAAATGAGAACTCAACATAGAAGAAGGTGTGAAGGTTAAGAGAGAATATAATATTTTTTTGATAAAATAACCTTTGTTCTTTGTTTCCATGGGTTTTGGAATTGTGCAATTTGTGAATGGATGAAACCTATTGTGCCTAGCCCGCTTGATTAAGATCGAACCTTCTTTCATTTTTTGTAAATGGATTAAAGCCAATTGAATTTCCTAGATGTGAAGTGATCGTTTTCGATAGTGGGGACATGTGGACATTGTTTATTCTTCCATCATCGATTGAGAAGAAAAGGGAAATAATCAAAACTGATGTCACAGGGAAGCTCTAATAAGATTACAGTTCTTGGAACCACAAACATGATTTTTTGTAGCACATATTTTTGTTTAGCACGATAATTTTTATTGATATGCCTTTCAAAATTGTTTTTTTAAATGAATTATAACTTAGTTGAATACCTTGAAATGTTGATTTTAATCATACCAAGGTTTGATATTAAAAGACCTATATTGTATATGCAAAAAATTTCTCGATGGCTAATTTACGAATTGATTGTGTTTGTGGATAATCCAGTTCGTTTGAGAGCTTGAAACAGAGGGAATTTTCTTTTTTTTCTTACATGAAGGTAAAGAATTATTTTCCCTTGCACCAATTGTGGTATCAAACTGGATTTCAGTGATAGTAAGGTTATCCCTATAAGTGATTGTTGTTTCAAGAGATAAAACTCAGGAGCATAAGAGGTCAAGGGGGATAAGGAAGAGGTCGTTGACTTGTTTCTAATGCAAAAGTGTTGGAAGAGGTGATAATTATGTAGGAAAGGATGGAGGCTATGGAAGCATCCAGACACTAAGATCTTAGAGCTAGGGATATTAGTGAATCAAATGAGGAATATCCTAAAGAAGGAGACAAAGTAGTAGAGGAGAAATATAAATATGGGATTCTTTAGATCCATTTTAAGTTCTAGTTTGAGGCAACAAATTGAGCTTTGAACATATAGTGGAATTCTAGAGCCACAAGAGTTGATAGACTAGATAAACACCTTAGACAAGTATTTTGACTATGGATAGGTGAATGAGGACAAGTAAGTAAAATTTGTTGTTGCAAGGTTGAGAGACCATTCTGGCTTATGGTGGGATGGGGTGTAGGAGGAAAGGAGGCATAAGAGTAAAGTGAGGATTAAGAGATGGAGATAGGTTGTGGTAAAGTTAAAGGGTAACCTCCTATCTAAGGACTACGAGTTGATTTTGTTCAGGAACATGTAGAATTTGACACAAAAACTAATGATAGTGAAAGAATACATGAAAGAATTCTTCAAAAGAAATATCAGGGAAAACCATGTTTAGGACACCCCTGAGAGAGTTTATAGGTATATAAATGGGTTGATATTCTCCAGATAGGATGAGTTATTTTTTTGTCATTAATATCTATTTAGGATGCTTATCAAGTGGAATTAAAAGCTGAAGAAAAATTGGAAAGAAAGAGCCAAGGAAAAGTAGAGGTATGTCAAAAGGAGAGGACAACAAAAAGAAAAAAACACTAGTAAACAAAAAACTCATGTGAAAATATTTAAGGAAACTTACAGTATGTGAACACATATGTGCTAATTATTTCTCTATTTTTTGTCTTCTAGATCCATGCCATGTTGAACGAATGTCTTCAACATAGCCTTAATGAAATATTCCATTGGTCTTATTGTAATATCTAGCTTAACATGTTAATTGAATATCTATTTTTTGATCTTCATGGCCTCTTTTTATAATTAAGCAACTAAGAAAAACTTCTTTTCATTAATACTAACAAAGCTAATTACTGATTTACTAATTTATTTGGTCGTAAAATCAGTTATATCATCAAATTGTTTTTGCATTGACTCTTTTAGCTTTCACATTTTAACTATTAGCGTATATTTTGTGATATATTCATAATTACATTTGATGCATGGAACATCTAGATCTTGAAAAATTTGCACTGCCTCTAGAAACACATCACTTCTTCTATTCTTTATGCTTTCGCATTAAAAAATAATGTTTCCTAGTGTAGTAATTATTTTAAACCATCCAACTTTGATTTGCTTCACTCAATTAGCATTTGGGAGTTCTCTGTATTTTTTTGTCGAAATTGGATATCAATTCAAACCTTCGACTAAAAGAAAGTAAGTCATTGCTGATGAATTGCTTGTCTTCGTCAACATTGCTTGTCACCAAATCGACAAATTAGTTGATTTCTTGTGCTAAACGTAGTAGATCATAAATTGTTTGCCATGCATGTTCAATGATTTCTATTATTTATTATATATTAGTGACAATATGAGACTTGAATGCATTAATGAGTTTCAGATCTTTATTAGAACCATGAGATGTGCTAGCACTGGTAATTGTAGATGAAAGTGTCTATATTATGAGTGGAGTCATCAAGAAAGGACTCTAATTTAATGCATTTTCCATCTGTTCTATTCTTACTTTCAGTATCATGTTCTTTTCTTCTTTTCTCTTAATAGACACTGCAAGTGCATTAGTAGTAGCTTTACGGAATCTCATGAGGCTGGTGGATACAATTACAAACATCTGAACATTCATTTGTACTTTATCAAATTCTTATGCACCTTTACTTTTTTAATTTTCAATGTTTTACTGTCCTTGTTATAGTTTGCATCTTGAAAAATGATAGAGTGATCATGAAAACTAGAAGCTTCTCTAGAAATTTTCTCCATTACTTTTTTATTTTTGGCTAAAAGAGTACTAACCCAATCAAATAGTGTACAAATTTCAATTTCCATGTTCATAGCTTCTTCAATATTTCCTAGTTTCAGGGGATTTTTGGATTTGGCCAATTCAAGGATGTGCAGTTTTTCTAGAATAAATGTCTAAGAAGGCTCCTCATCATCCCCACCAAATGATAGCATAATGTGAATCAAATTTTCACATTTACTATCTTTTTTCTTTCTTTGACTGGAAGAATAAGTCGAATCAATTACATATGTGCAGGTTGAATATTGCTGTGGAGGGTTTCCGCCTCTTTGCTTGTACTTTGTTTTAGTGTTTATGCTTGCTTCTTCACCAATTTCTCTAGTACTCATTGTCATTTCTTGATTATTTCTTGGATCATTGTGACTCTCTTCAGTTTCCTTTGCAACTATTTTTAACAACATCTTATATTTAATAAGACTTAGATGTGTGATAGATAGACCTTCTAGATAAAAGCCTCATTAGGCTTCAACTTCTTTCAAATTAAAACAATGAAAATACTTCACAAGGTCTGTGAGGTGGATTTCATTCTTCAGCGTTACTTTTCTAGCAGTAATGGAAAATAAATAATTTTTTTTTTATATTTTTGTTCAAATATAAATTTCCAGCGGTAACAATTCTTAGAAGCAACAATGGTTTACCTCAAAACCAATAAACTCAAATAACTATATTATTTTATATTTTTTCTTAAATCTCTTTTCCCCATTGGAAAACTTTCTCTTTTCCATATATTTGATGGGGCTCTTGTCCAATTATCATGCAAATAACTTACTTTACAAAAATATCTTGGATTAGGAAAAAAATTGAAGTAGATTCCTTCTTCCACAATATGGGATATTGATGAAAAGATAAATAGGGGTATAACCAATTTCCTGTTTCATTTCAATATTCAATCCTAGACCTATGGATTAGGGCCCACAAGTCTATTGGAAGCATTATTGAGGCCTTCAGCCTTTAAATCAGACCATATAACATTTATCGGAGCCATTATACTATCGAGAGCATTCCTTAACCCGCTTCTACCATTAAAACCCCGAGACAATACATATATCGGAAATAACGGGAACAAAGGAAATACAAAGGAAAACCCATCGGAACACATAAGCCGGAAATCAAAAACTATACACCTGCATTCATAAATATCGTTGGGCCTAGCTCTCACTTCAAACCTTTATCGCAATGCTCCTTTGATCTCCGAAACACTGATACCTTCGATTGGCGATCGATGATATCACGTAATCGCATATCAGCACATAGGCATTACAATAAACACTAGCCCTTAACTCCTCCGATTGTGATTTGCGATCACATCTTGAGTGTTGATCAGGTTCGTGATCTGACGGTTGAGATTAAATCGCACAATTGCATTTCGCAAAACCTCAAGGTGAGGCATTGTCCGCTCTAGGGCATTGATTCGATATTTTTATGGACTCGATATGGATAGAGGCCACCCTTTATTAGTTTTCAAGTCTATATTTCAAACCCGACTGTGTTTTGTGCTGATTCTTAGTGTAAGTTGGATATTTTGCTTGCGGGACTTAAACTTTGTAATAAACTCTGCCAATGTGATATTATTCTTTACTCCTCAGTGATATCATCTAGACCGTTGATCTTCCAAATCAATGGATCCTGTACTTCCTCATTTGTTTCCTCTTTGACTTGTTTTTGCTTTCTTTTGATGGATTTCTGCGTTAAAACCCATAGTTTTCCCACATTCTAAAAACACACGACATTCATATAATTGACGTCGTTACATCGCCATTGATCCTACGGTGATCGATGGTCGATCAACACACTCTATAACACTGCATTTCAAGCCATTAACGCATATATACATAAATAACATGAAACGACATTGTTACATAACACACAGGTGCATAAAATCAACACTAAATACCCACTTTTTTGTAATACACAACATAATTACATTCTAAGGCATTTTAGCCTTAGTAATAGGTTCTCCTTCAACTACATTGTGAATACTCTCAGGTTTACACTTTTTATCTATCATTCTATTACCATCTATTGAACATGGACGCTCATATATATATATATATATATATATATATTAATATATATATAATATAGACATTCATATATATATATATATATATATATAAGGAACATTGGATCCGATAGCTGTGAAGGGTCTGATCTTTCCTCAAATCTCTCAATTTCCCCTATCTCTCTCTACATGCATACATATGTGGTAGATTACAATTAATAGGTCTCCTCAAGACTTTTATCCATTCCACCATTTAAGTTGTTTTGAACAAAATTGTCCCCTGTTTTGCTCGATGGTCCATGTCCTCTCCTTGCTCCGCTTTGGATTCCTCCTTTAATTAAGGGGGGCTTAGATGCTCCTCATTAGATATCATGACTACATCGACTCTTTGTTGAAATTAAAGTTACGATTATGTGGCGATTCATGAAAGACATGAATCGAGATGAGGGTTTTTATCGAATACGCCATCATGAACAATCTATTTCTTTTGAAGAAATTCAGTAATTGAAAAGACAATTCGTTTGAAATTAGACAAGCCCAGTCGAATACACAATTTTTCTATATGACTAATAGAGCACATATAGAATGGACCTTGGGACATTGGTTGTAGTTTCTTGGCCCATGAGATGGGCATATAGGAAATAAAAATCTTTAAATGGTTGTATGAAAAAGGTAATACCTAGAATCGAACTATCAAAACGAACCTCAAAATTTGGTGAAATGAACTCTTGAATGATGTTCACATCACCTAAACGTGTCTATGAAAAATTGTTTTCTTTTGACAATTTTAAGCATTATCCAGATTCAATAGCTTTAATATGCACCTGAGTTCTTTTATAGTCAAATACATAGAGGTATTCTTGGTTGCTAGCATAATTGTTCTCATCTTTAAATTAAAATTATGTGCACATAAATAAATGGTTTCTCTGAAGTCAAACACTTATGGGACACATGCAACATTCGCTATTCCGCTAGACCAAATCTTATCGCTATTCTTCTCTTCTGTGAATATATTCACATTTATCCTATACACAAATAATACTGAAATCTCTAATCAATAAGTGCAATGGAGTTAATAATATCAGTGAAGATAGGTTCTTTCCTTCCCTTGGTAGCTATTTCTTCTTTGTAGTTTTAAAATATTATGTCAATCAGTAATGTTTTCACAACCCTTTAAGTATAGATTTATTGATACACTAAAAAATAACCACCTATTGCTACTGTGTGTGTGAAATATGTTTTACAGGAAACTCTCAATAAATAACAATTCAAAATAGCAAAAGCGGTGTTTATAGGAAGTATTGGAAATAATTCAGGTTGTCTAAACAAGCCACAATTTCTCCCATAAAATAATAGAAATTCTTCCACAATATTTTGGAAATTTGGATTACATTTGGAAAGCTTCAATATTTTTGTATTGTAATGATTTTTTATGGTACTAAATCCATTTATTCCACAAAATGAAAGAAATAAAAAAAGAACGATTTTAACACTTTGAGAGTTAAACTTTTTGGAAAAAAATTCATCCTTTTCTGGAAAGAAATTCGCTTTCCAGATGAAAGTGGGGTCTTAGTAGACAAAGCTGAAATGAATGTCAAAATTATAATACTAGTTTTCAATTTTGTGTTTTTTCCATTTGTATTATTTGTTTCTATTTTGTGTGTGAGATCTATTTGACAAAACACTTCTAATAAATATCAAAGTTGACGTTTCTCGGAATTAGTGGAAATATGTTGGGTCCCTATAATACTAGTGATTACCCCATTACTATTGTACTTATACCCCTTATTAATATTGTTGTGCCCCTATTGCCCCCATATTGTTATTATTGTGCGCCATAGAATCTCTCTATTGTTATTTTTGTGGCTTTATATTATTATTGTTAGGTCGGCTAGATTATATTGTGACTCCTTAGACTCCTACATATAAAAAGGAGGTTTTGTCATTTGAATCATCCAAGAAATGTTCATTTATGTAATGTAAAGGAGGTTTCCCCCTCGAAGAGGATGAAATATAAGGCGTTGATCTATCTTTTCTATCTTTTCTTGAGCTGGTTTCATAACATTTGGTATCAGAGCTTTGGATTCTAGGGTTTCGCTGCTCCAAATAGGTCATCGTGGAATTTTCGCTATAACGTTTTTTCTGTGATGTTTCAGAAGTCACAAAACAAACCCATTTGAGAAGAAATCACTCTGAATCTTGGGTCTGAATTTCCAAGCTTTTTGTGCTATATTTATGCAGATATGATCTGAGGAAGTTGGTATTTTTGCAGACTCTTGAATTACATTCCAAACAAGTGACCTGGGGAAAATCGTCATAACTTTCTCTCTGGGGATCGGATTGAAATTTTGTAAGAAGGTACGGAATGAGGAGGGACTTTAGTTTCTTGTATGCATTTTTTAGATCCAAAGGTCGAAACAGTGACTCGTGGCACGTCATACAAGTTCGATCTACTGAAATAGTCTATAATCAAGTCACTGTGGGAGATTTCGCATAACGCTTCCTTGGAGAATCCAATTTGGGTCAGACTTGTGGCATTGGAAAGAGGACGCAGAGAGTTACTACAAGTCACAAATTCAGAACTAGATGATTGGAAGGTAAAGAGATACATCAGAGGAAATATCGAGCTCCTACAAAGTGAAACACGGTGTGTAGATTTTCTTAAATTTTTGCTTAAGCTTGGTTTGAAAATTTATTTTGAAGGAATTCAAACGGCATAGTAGAGCATTATTATCGGTAACTGATGCCCCGAGGAAAGAAAATGCAAACACCTAGTAAGGAACCTGAAAGCTCTAGCATGACTCATGAAGAAGAGGAAGAAATGCAACATGATATATCAAAATTACAAGACCAAGTGCAACAACTATCCCTTACACAAAAAGGAACAGAACCTAAGATGGATGGTTTAAAGAAAGATGTAGAAGCTAAGATGGATGGTTTGAAGAAAGGTGTATGTTGGAAATAATACTGAGAGGGGGGGTGAATCAGTATTATCAGATCAGTAAAACTTTTTCATTTCCATACTTAGATACATATACGCTACTTCAGTTAAGCGATCCCGCGTGTATACGCGACTGTGTCTAAATAAACTAGCGTATATCCAGATTATTTATGATTCAGATAATCCAT
>APFE031058661.1:98296-195373 GCA_000404065.3 Pinus taeda
TGGGTCCCTATAATACTAGTGATTACCCCATTACTATTGTAGTTGTACCCCTATTAATATCGTTGTGCCCCTATTACCCCCATATTGTTATTACTGTGCCCCATAGAATCCCTCTATTGTTATTTTTGTGGCTTTATATTATTATTGTTAGGTCGGCTAGACTATATTGTGACTCCTTAGACTCCTATATATAGAAAGGAGGTTTTGTCATTTGAATCATCTAGGAATTGTTCATTTATGTAATGTAAAGGAGGTTGCCCCCTCGAAGAGGCTGAAATCTAAGGCGTTCATCTATCTTTTCTATCTTTTCTTGAGCTGGTTTCATAACAAAATAATTTAAAAAAAAACTTGAAATTTGAAAACTTTTTATTCCATCTACGGACCAAATTAAACATGAATATTTTCTAATAATGACAACTAGCCTACAGGTTTTCAATAGTCTCTATTACAAAATGACTCATAGTTTGTCTCACACCCACTGCTATATCAATGTCAGTTTACAGGTGGTGGCATTTACCATTTTGATTACACATCAATTTATTCATTCACCAAAATAATATTGAACCATTAATGTCATTATGACGAATTTGAAAAATGAGGAAAACATATTCTGCACAATGAAAGATTTTTTTTCTTCAATTATACATAAGGCTAGTTTGTAATTTAGTTCCTTTTCCATTTGTGGCATGCCCCTTCCACATTCATTAAAATTACAGAATTGCATTACTATCGGTTCAATAAAAATAATTTTTCTCACACACACTAAAAAACACTTAATTGAATATTCGATAATTAGTATTTAATTAACAAATGTAAGAAGTAAGAGTTGGTGTGCGAAAGAAATTTTCCAATGGGAAATTTATGTGTAAGACCGCAACATTTCCAATGAAAGTTTATTTCACACTACAAATTAAAGTTTATTCTGCTTTCTCGACACTCCTGTTCTCTCTTGCAACACTAATTTTTCACACGCATTAAAAATATGGTTATTACAAATGCATATTGTATTTAGAAACATTTGACAAAGAGCAAACATTACACATTCCACAATTCGAAAAATGCAATCGACAACAGATGATTAAAGACATGAAATTATTAAAACTTTAAGCACAAAATTAGTATCCAGTTGAAACAAAGATAAGCTTCCTTTGTATAACGAAAACTTCGCATACAATTATGTTTCTCAGCTTGCTAGGTGAAAGCTTTCGTGCTTGTGTTAAAAAACAACTAAATTTTCTTTCATAATAGTATTATCAATTATTTTTTGCAATTGATAATAATAAATTTTATTTCCTCATAAAGTTAAATTAATTTAATTTATATTTATAATTACTAGGTTATAGTTGTTTAATGAAAGATTTAATATGAGCTTTAAATTGTAGACGTGTATAATTAAATTACTTACAAAGACTGATTTACCATTGACTATTAGAAATTGAAACATGGAGTTTTTGGATAATGCTTTGAAAAATAGAACCCATAGTTTAACATATTATTATTATTATTATTATTATTATGAAATATTGCTTTCAAGTTGAGAAAAACAATTTATTGTGTCATAAGTCCCTCATGTTTTTTACAAAGTGATAAAATTTATTATTAAAGAAACATGATTTATTAATAGTCAATGTTCCATTGTGCGAACATTTCCCTCTCAACAAGAAGCTTTCTATACACAATTAAAACTTTCATTCTAAGCCCCCATAATGAAAGCTCTGCACAATGAAACAGTGATCCGTGGAACTCTCACTTTTGTACATACATTCATAAATAAAGAGAAATGGTACAGAATAGTCAGTCTTTCTACTAGAGAAGCCTTGTATACTAATCAACATAGTTATGGAAACTATAATTGTATTCAAATTCAAATATTAATCACCATAGTTATTATTAAAGTAAACATTAATAATGGAATAGATATTTTATAAACAAACTTTTGCCAAAATATGTCAATTTTCATTGTAATGAGAACTAGAGTAAAGTAATCATCCTTTATGATTTAGAAGCCTTGAACAATGAAAAACATAGTTATAGCAACAACAATTGTATTTAGATTCAAATGTTAATCACTATATCTATTATTAAAATAAAGATTACAAATGGAATAGATATCTTTGGACCAAAACTCCTACTAAATATTCATTTTCATTGTGGTCAATTTTAGATCATTACATAGAATATGAAAGCTCAAAAGAATAGTTTCATGAACTTTTTTTCAATCAATGATCTTGAAGAGTGGTACAAATTCTAGAGTTATACAAGTTCATGTGAAAAATATTATCTAATAATTCTTGGTATTACTAGTAAGTAGTTTTAATATTAGGACAGTGTAAACATAACTCCATTTTAATTATCCTAAATTGCAAAAAATTAACTACTATATAAAAGCTTAAATAAAATACTATAAAATACATGTTTAATTAGTTTTTACTGCATAACATCCTAGAATTAAAACCTATACAAAATCACATGCAAAATATTATCTCATACTTCGTTACATAATTCGTAAACAAACTGAGAAATATAAGAGACCATAACGAAAATTCAACCAAGGTTTCACTAGAGAATCATGGTCGATTAAATGATCTTTATTGTGTAAAGAATTCATTAAAATGCAAATACTTAAATCATATAAGTAAATGAATTCATCCCAATGGGGATTGGGATTGGGTTCCCCTCGACCATAATCTCTAAAAGTCATTTGCAACAGAAAATAATAAACTGCATTCATAGTTTTACTATTCCGTGATAATGTACCTAAAAAACTTCAATAGATAAATACTCTGAACATAAAAAAAATGTTCCAAGGTATTAAAACACTTACAATATGCAAAGGCGTAGCACAACATTGTTTAGTTTTCATCTATCTCCTGGAATCATGATTTCTGCAACATATTTATTCACTTTTGCTTTAATGAATTCTCTCATCAGAGTGATAGTAATGTCATGTTTAAAATTTTCATTGAATATCTCCTCTTCAATTTCTCTGGCTTCTTCTTACAATTGCAAAGCCAAGGCAGAGTACCGTTTGTTAACACTAACAAAAGTAATTAGCAATTTTTTAATTTTAATTGCAGTAAAATCAATTATATCATAGAACTTTGTTGCTTGTGATTGCCTCAGCATCTCCAATTTATCCATCAACATATCTTTCAAAATTAATCAAGACTCATATGTAATTCACATACCATTTATATTCTAAGCAATTGTTACCGCCTTGAGCTATGCATTAGCTTTTCTATTTTCCATGCCTCTACACTTAGAAATAATGTCCTCTAATGTTATGGTTTGCTTATACCATGGAACTTTGATCTCCCTCATCAGATCAAGGTCTAGTAGCCCTTATTTCTCTTTTTCTATATCAGATAGTAAATTGTGCTTTCGACTAAAAGCAAGTCATTATTTATGATTCCCTATCTCCCTTGAGCTTACTTTAATAAACTAGACAAAATACATAGTTATATTCTTTAAATTTTGTATATTGAAATTTACTTTCCATTAATATTCAATAACTTGAAATATTTTGGATATATTACTAATAATATACAATTTGACTGCATTAAGAATATTGGCAAGTTTATCAAATCTATGAGATGCTCCAGAACTAGAAATTGCGAATGGCAGTTTGCATATTTCTAGTGGAGTCTTCAAAAAAGGACCTACGCTAGAGCATCTTCTAGCATTTTTATTTTTTCCTTTAGCCTCAAATTTTCACCTTCTCCTTGGCTAATGGACTCCACAAGAACACTACCACTAGCTTGATGCAATTTCACAAGCTCCGATGTTGCAAACCTAAAAAGATCAACATTCATTTCTACTCAATCAACAACCTTTTTGTTGCAAACTTGTACCCTTTCAATCTTCAATATTTTATTTCTCGTGTCATATTTTGGATCTTGTAATGTGATAGGATAGCTACTGAAGGTAATGACCTCTTAAACAATTTTCTCCATTATTTTCTAATTTTCTTTCAAACAAGTAATAACCCAATAAGGTAGTATAGCATTGTCAACTTCCATGTTCATGGCCTATATAGTTCTCCCTATTTTAGGAAGACTCTTGGATATAGTTGATTCATTTATGTGCACTCTTTCTATAGTTATTCTAAGAAGAGGCTCTTCTCATCCCCACCATCTGATAGCCCACTGTGAACCATTTTTCACTTGCAGTAGTTTTTTTCCTTTTTTGGCTAGTAGATGAAGTCAGGGTCAACACTGTGTGTGCAAGAATCACATTGTCCCATAGGATTTTTTTCTCTTTGGTTGTATCTTTCTCTCATGCCGAAAATATCTTTTTTAGTGATCTCTTCAACACCTACTATATTTTTTTTATTTTTTGTTGATACACTAACTTTCCTCACTCTACTCTCTAGTTCTTGGAAACAAATTCCTATACTATTGTAGTTACTGCAAAACCCTCCAAAACGTTTTATTACACCTAATTTTGGAGCCTTCCTTGGTATTTTATATTTCTGTTGCAAACACTAGAGCTCATTTCATGAACTTTCTTGTTGTTCTTTGGCCCCTTTTGCATGTTGGGTTAACTATCATCTTTTTCTATGTATGGCTTTCCTACAATATTTGCAAGCCTATTCTGATGGTTTAGAAGGTTGGACTTTGTGTATATGGGTTGTCCTAATGATGTAAAAATATTTCACATCCATACAAAAATCTTAAGCCTTGTTGCACAAGTGTCATCATGGTTGTCCTAAAGCCTATCTTAAGTGTCACACTTGTCGTATCTTTTCATGAGGCAGTCACACGAAGGGAAATTATTTGTTGATGTGTTATGATGATATATGTTGACATGTCAAAATAGTATACTAAATGTGTAATTATAGTCAAGGTTCATCACAGTTAATTACCTATCCCAAAGTTAATGATTTTTAGAAAACCTTCTCAATCGAGCAACTTAGCTTCACCAGGCCCCAACTAAACTGCGCACTGCACAATAGTTGGCTTGAAACCTGTCAACAAAGGTTTTCCAGATGTGATTTATGCCGAAACTCTTCTTATAATAATATAAACACTCTAAGTCATGACCTTACTACTTCAAACTATGTAATGTGTATTCCCTATCCCCAAAGGATGCTTCTCTGTGCAGTTTATGTGCCCATCTCCCAACTTTGACCCCCATAATTATGTAGTCATATCCCATAACCTGGCCTAAACTGCATACTTTAGATAGTCAACCCTCAATATTTTCCCTTCAGTGTTGGAAATACGCAATGCATAGAATCCCAACCTTCCTTGACGCCCAAAACTACATAGTTTTATTTTCAAGTGTCCTTTCTCTCATCCTGACTCCATTGCCTCTAGAAACTGCGTAGTCTTATCCTTCAATCCTCCTAAAACTACACACTACGTGGTATCATAACTCATGATCTCAACTTTAACTCCTGGAAATGCGCAATGTGCAATCACTGAGCCCCTCTCCCCAACGTATCACTTGTCACAGGCTCAATTGATGGATCAAAATGCATCATCCTAGACTAGGGGATTTTTAGATTGATATCTTCTCGTCGTGAGTGAATTGCAAGGCTAGATACACTATCATGTCATGGAAAGATGACGGGAAGGAGAAGATGGAGGGAATCATGCCTAAAGACACTCCTATAGCTAAACTCACAAGTGGATTAATCGAGAGAAATCAAAGGGACATAAGTTTGAAACCACCATCGAATACTAAAGATCATTGAAGATTCTACATCACGAAGCCATGTGGAGGTGAACAGAAAGCATATCCAAGAATACATCCAACACTTAGCAACAATGACATTGGCACATCATCAAGCATTCCATGTCAGCAGTGTCATGTCATGTCATGTCATGAATGGTGATATGCCACATCACTATTCTGGACCATGTATATTGTATTCAAATGTATTGTAAAGTGGAATTCCAAAGGACACACATGGAATGTAAAGAGTTGCATAAGTTGAAAATTCATAGGAATTCAAATAGTCATGAGGGTATTGAAAGAGTAAGCATTGGTTATATATACTCTCTCGTTATATGAGAAAAGCAATTTTCAGCTTGGCTCCTCTCGTAAGGCATTAGAGAGATTAAATAGTTCTTTGAGGAGATATGAGTGGCTCGAATGTACCTCTATTGGGGCTAGTGATGTACATTGTAAGCATGTGTCTTGGAACTTTTACTTAATAACAAAAGCCTTTAAGGATAGCCCATTCTTCATGCATGGACTATGAATGTTTATAAGACTATTCTATGGATGTTTTTATTTCATGTTTTCTTTCACATGTGCTAATATAGTTTAACTATTGCAATTATTTTAGTGCTTATCTTATTGAGAATGTGGACTATTCCATGGGATACTAACCAAATCTTTCTCATTGATTGATTGTAAGAATCCTCGCATCCGTTGAGCACTATTCTGCAGGATGTTAGATAGATATTTCTAGTCATGTGTGTCGCTTCTTGGGTGGTACTATTACCTATCACTTAGGGACTCATTTTTATTCCCCTTTGTAGTAGAAGAACCTTGACACAATTGCAATTGAATACTCGCCAGGCACACCCCCTTGCTTTTCAAAGACACCATTGTATCCCTCTCTTGTGCTGACAGATAGAGCCAAGTGAAATATTTAAGGATTTGAAAATTGGGAATTTATACTAGATGGGACTCATACACCAAACTTGTGTGAGGTATAATTGGGACTTCATATTGAGGAGATCCCCTGAATGTTGGCGGGTCCAACACCACCAACATTTTTGATGCTAGAAGGAGAGATACCAGTATTTTATGGTTGATAAACCCACTGACCCCATCATTCCATCTTATGGTCAAGGAAAAAATGGCATTGCACCTCCCCTACTTGTGCTTCTGAAGTGGGCGACTCTTCTCAGCCCAAGCCTAAACTTGAAATTTTGTATTATCAGATTCAAGCCATCTTCCCTATAACTTGTCAATTTACAAAAGATGTTAGATTGATCCAGGGAGTAATCAGTCTTCCATATTCTATGAAGAAGAACAAGACCATGTCCATAGGGACAATAGTTTTGAATCTTGAAGACATGGTTCTTGCCACTCGAAGAATTAGAAAAATGTGTGAAAAAACAAGAAGAGCCTCCACTCTTTCACAATGGTGATGGAGACAACATTCTACTCTCAGACACAACTTTCGGCGGGATGGGCGGAGAAGAAGAAGAGGAAGAAGAGCCATCAGATTCTAAATAAAGAAGAGGAGGACAATGAAGAAGAAGACATGGCACACCAAAATTTGGACTGGATTACTCAGGGCTTGCTTTCACTTCGGGTGTTCTACACAAGATGCCAAGGAATTCATAGAAGCACTTAATGAAGTATCAACCTGATAAGATAGTGAAGTCTTAAGATGATTTGGACAACTTTTACCTGCATCTGTAAACACTTGACGTATGTTATGATGATGTTTCATATAGAATTTTCCCATGTACCTTTCATTATAGAGAAATTGTATGGTATCAAAACCTTCCTCCAAAATCCATCCAAAATTGGATGGGGTTTAAGAAGACCGACCTTAAAAACCAATTGATGATAATACCCATACCATGTTATTGAAAGAGATGGGTAATATTAATATGTAGCAAAAGGAAAAAGTGAAAGATTTCAGCAAGAGGTTCAATCAGATTTTGAACAATTTTTTGAAAAACACAAAACCTCATGACTCCCTCTCCATAGATTACTATACCTCTCCCTTGCCAACAAGCATTACACATTTTGTGAAGAGAACTGTGAACAAACACTAAGAGGAAATTATGAAGAGGCTATCTTTGTTGAGAAGGACTTGCGTGCAATCAGAGTCATCTTATATGATGAACCAACAAAAGACTGCAAGTACATGGGTAAAGAGGTCTTAGGTCTCTATGATCAGGTCCAAAGAGAAAGAACCATATGATCTTGAAATATTGACTTGTCTTGTCATGTCCCTATATAATGAAATGGTAGAGCTCAAATAGAGGTAAAGTGAGATCGGCATGAGAAACAAGCCTCCCAGATTCAACCTATTCAGAAGAAATACAACTTCTAGCAGTAGAAGCAACCAAGTGGAAAAATCTGCGCAAAGCTCCAATGTCATGTTGAACATTGAGAGGTTAGGCACAAACCAATATTGTGCATATCATAAAGAACTTCATTTAGAGAAAAAACGTCCATAGTGGAATCAAGTCATGAGCATGGTTTCTACAAATCTTGTTGATTCGGTAATGGTTGAAGCAAAGACTGAGCCTATAGAAGAAAAGGAAGAAGCTATTGTTGCCAATGAACCTCCAAGTATCACGCATGCAATGAACATGTTTAACTATATACTCACAGCCCAAAAAAATACTGTTGATAAGCAACCTTTGATGGATGGTCTAAACCAAAACCAAACCAATAGGTACAACTTGAGAAGCCAACGGCCGACAACTACAATTGAGTTTCTGAAGCATTAATTTAAAGAAGATATGTTAAGGAAAATCAACCCACCTCCCAACTCAGCAGATAACACTCAGAGAAAGTTTGGGAAAGCAGACTCAACGAAAATTGTTTCCGTCAGCAAAAAGGATAGAACCATCACTCCGGAAACCACAAACCAAGTTGCATCCCCAGACACCTCAACCATTCTTCCCACTATGGACTGTAACATAGTTGATGACATGAAGAAGGTTCCTCTGAACTTTGCAATGTTGAATTAACAAAGATCATGAGCCATATGGACATCCTCCTACAGGAACTTGGGTTGACCTTCACAGGTAATGCTACTTATTTAGACAAGGGATTTGGTAAGTCTCATGTTTCTCTCAAATCCATACATAATGCTCTAGCGATGGATGCAAATACACTATGTCTACCTTTCTTATTAACTTTATAAATATTCAAGTTAAATGTACACAATTTCTTGTTGATTCTGGTGCACTGGTGAATGTAATATCATTATATGTTGCCAAGAAAATCAATGCTAAATGGGACAAAACAAATGCACATATTATTCAGCCAGACAAGACTCATGTCTAGGAAATTGGTGAACTTAGAGATGGCATCATATGCTTATCATCCAACAGATGAGTCCCCCAATTTATCGACATAGTGATTGTGGAAATTTTGGAAGCATATCGATTTTTGTTGAGCAAAGATTGGTCTAGCAAGCTACAAGGATACTTTTCCATAGACTGGTCAAACTTATGGCTTCCATACAAGGGTAGAAATAACTAGATATGGGTCAAATCAGAGCAATATATGAATCACACTATCACCCCCTTGGATGAACATAATGAATTGATGGAATTCACAGAATCATTTTTTGGCAATTTCTTCCTTGAAACTCAAATGAGGCGTTATCTTTCACATCCATCCCCAATTCCACTAACACAGTTCGATCTCATTCCTTGTCCAACTGGTGATAATGAACTTTGTTCAATTAGCAGTATTTCTAGCAATACTAGTGTAGTTCCTAGTCCAAGTACATATGATATTTTGGACTATGTACTTTGATGTTTCCAAAACACAGGAGGGCTCTAGAGCTAGTTGTTTCTTAATAGACCCATTGCTGAGAAAGCATTTGATCTCTAGCAACTTGGAATTGAGTGCATGTATAACACTACATAGTATGAAGTCCTCATCTTGGGCTAACAGAAAGCCATCGACCTCAATATTTCCATCGTGAAAGTGCTAGGTGATTCATAAATTGTGGTGTAAGACGTATGTAACACCATACATTGTGTGTCACCTCATCTTACAAATTATCAACAGGAGGTATGGAATATTATTTCACATTTCCAAGCTTTCAATGTTATTTATGTTCTAAGAATGCATAAAGCAACTACGGATGTATTAAAAAATGTGGTTGCTAGGTTGTCACCATTGAGGGATGGTTTTTATATTTAAATTATTAATAATTCTTCCATCCTTAACAATATCACTATTTTACATTTTTTTATGATGACTAGTAGATATCGTGCTTCTTGGAAAATGCTAATTTATTTAAAGACACAATCATCAATGAGGATGAGCATGAAATGGAGTTACAGGATACATCTAGTGCAAGCAAAGTAAACCTCATCCCCAAAGGTGTGGTGTCATTGGAAAAAATGCATGACCTACAAAATCACTTCTGGGGACCTATCAATGCTAAGACCGATAGTTCCATATTGTCACACAAGCATATTAACTTGGGAATAGATAAGGATCTAAAATATGTCAATCTCAGTACTTGTTGCGCACCACAAAAGGGACAAGCCTTTATCTTCTTATTCAAGTAGTATCGTGATGTCTTTTCATTGACACACAATGAGATCAAGACATACGACACACGAATAATCTGGCATGTGATACTTACCAAGGAAGGGGCCAAGCCATTCCAATAGAAGCTAAGGAAAGTACATCCAATGCTTGAGCCTCTTATTTAGAAGAATTTGAGAAATTTTTTGGATGCCTAGATCATATACAGAGTGTAGAAATCAAAGTGGGTGGAAAATTTTGTTTCGGAAAGGAAATAGTCAGAGAAATATGCCTGTCTATAGATTTCCAAAATCTCAACCATGCCTCAGAAAAGGAAAACTACCCCTTGCCATCCATGGAACAAATATTGTAAACAATATCAGGGTATGTATATATATATATATATATTATATATATATATATATATATATATATATTATATATATATATATATATATATATATATATAAATATATAGATATATATAGATAGATATATATATATATATATATATATATATATATATATATATATATATATATTATATATATTTTCCAGTTAGATGGTTATTTCAGATACAACCACATTCTGGTTCCATAGCCTGACAAAATTAAAACCACGTTCTGAATGAAGTGGGAAATGTTTGCATTTAGATGAATACCATTTGTGATAATCAACATTAGTCCAACATTCCAATGTGCTATGTACATTGCTTTCAAAAGACTCATTGTGCAGAGCATAATGCTCTATCTTGATGATGTAACAGTGTTCTCCAAACAAAGGTTAGACCACATGCACCACTTAAACAATATTTTTGAGCGATGTCACAAGTACAGGATATCCTTAAAAGTATCTTTGCAGTGTCCAAGGGTAATCTCTTGGGCCACTTCTTTTCTAAGAGTGGGATTAAGGTAGACCTAAATAGGATTAGGAAAATCATGCATATTCACTTCCCAATGAATAAGAAGGCCACATAGTCTTTCTTGGGGAAAATTGATTTCCTCCACAAGTTGATCTCCGACCATGCCTATATTGTCAAACCAATACAAGAGATGGTGAAGAAGGATGCAGTCTACAAATGGGATAAGAGGGAAAAGGGCACATTTTCCATTTTAAGCATGGTATAGTAGAAGCACCCACAATGTACAACCCAAACTTCAATAAATATTTCTTGCTCTACAATTTTTCTTATGATACCTCTATTATTGTTGTACTCACTGAGAAGGATGAATTGAACAATGAGCAACATGTCTCCTTCATGAGAGAAAGTTTGCAAGGACTAGAGATTAACTATCTTACCGTAAAAAAAAAGGCTTATGCAATATAACAGGTGGTAAACAATTTTTGGCCCTATCTATTGAAAAATCATTGTGTTATCTTTGCCCCACATGCAACAATTAGATCGTTTCTTTCTCAACAAGGGTTGTGTGAAAGTAGAGTGAACTCGATGACCAGGTCTCAAGAGTATGATCTAGAAATAAAGCTAGTTTGCACAATTAAGGACCATGGCCTTTACCAACTAGCAGTAGAATAAGTAAATGTGAAGTAGGAAGAAGAATATATTTTAGGATGGAATCAAGAAATTGAGATGTATAACGTTGAGAAAGGCACCCCCACTACAAGGAAAAACTCTTGTTACATGGATTTGTGCCAATACCTTGAGCATGTCACAGTTCCCTCCCATTTTTCCACATGGGAGAAGAGGGAACTCAAACTTAAGGAACTTATAAGTTGGTGCATGTGGTGTTGTCTAGGAAGCACCATAATGAAGTAATGCTTAGGTATTCAGAGTCACATGATTCAGGAAAGGTATTTTTTGATCTCCATGATAGACCAGCAAGGGGACACTTTGTAGGAAACACCACAACTTATAAAGTTATGTGGGTCAGATTTTACTGGCCTACATTATTTAGAGATGCTCACACTTATACCCACAAGTGTCTGGTCTGTCAAAGGTGTGCAAGTAGAAACAATAAGTCATTTTCCCCACTGCAGTGCATTGCGGTGGAAGAACCTTTTCAATAGTCGGGCTTGGAAATTATTGGGGAGACTTTCATGTGCTCATAAAATAAGCACCACTACATCCTAACTGCAACATATTACTTCACACAGTCGATAGAAGTATTTTTTTATTAAATAGGTGAATGATTAGGAAGTCATCGACTTATTGTAGCAGAACATCATTTATAGGTTCAACGTTCCTACTTCACTTGCTTTTTACAATGAAACTTACTATTCATCATTGAAACAATATGATTTTACATTGTAAAATGGTATCATATTGAAATACTCAGCTCATTATTATCTACAGGGGAATGGTATTATTGAATCCATGAATAAGAACCTTACCCGCATTATCAAAAAGACCATATTCACTTAGAAATGAAACATGGACTATGCTTTGGTAAATTCCTTATGGGCTGACTGAGTCACACCTAAACCTTCCATGAACATGTACCCTTACATCCTTGCATATGGAAAAGAATCCATCCTCCCACCAAACATCTACTTTCCTGCTCTCCAACTCTCACGAGAATCCCAAGGAAAACCATGTTTGTTAGTTCGGTGTAGTATGGACACCCTTCATAAGTTATAGGGAGAAAGGTTGAAAGCAAAAGAAAATTTTTAACTTCAAAAAAATCCTATCAAGAAGTGGTTCGACAAGAATTCTTTAGGGAAAAGCAACTTCTGTGTGGGTGACTTAGTCTTAAAGTGGGATAAAGGGCACGAGAAAAAAGGAAAACACAATAAGTTTTAGTCCTTGTGGATTGGGCCATTCACAATGCACAAAAATATTGACCAACATACTTGTCATCTTCAATCACTTGACGAGAATATTGATTCTCTCCCTGTCAAAGGCCAAGGTTTGAAACAATATTTTCAATGAAAATTTGTGGTTGTGACCTAGACTGTGTACATAATCTTTTTTTTTGTTGTTTGTTTGTTTGTTTGAATTTTGTTTTGGTTTCCATTGTGTGAATAAGTGTTGTACATGAATATGTCGTGGCTTCTAAGTATGTGTGTGGCTAAACTATAAAGAGTTTGTTGGCATTATGATGTATGCGTTGTACTTGATGGAAACCCACTTGTAGCAGAACAACTCTCTTGTATATGATAACTAGATGAACCTATAGAAGAGATATTAGATGTGATAGAATGCATAACAATAGTGTTTATAGATATGATGAAATGTAGGAGAGTTTCAAGGAATCAGTTCAAAAGGAAACTTACTCAGATGAAATATCACACTACAACATGACAACAACAAATAATTATAGTTCAGACTACAAAGAATGAAGAAAGAGATGTATACGTAGGTTCACCTTGAGCAAGTTGTGTATACACGTAGGTTAACAGAAAAAAAGGAGCGTATAATGTACACACGCACTTTCACAGAAGGAAAAGTGCATATACCTTGGAAAACTAAGTTTTTGGTCCATGGTATTTTGATCTATGGTATTGGTCCACAGTATTTCGTCAGAGGTATTGACCCTAGGTATTTGATCCAAGGTATCGGTCCTAAGTCATTTTGGTCCATGATATTGAGAAAGGCCTAAAAATATATAAGCTGAAGAAGATAATTAGGCCAAGGTAGACAATTATTGAATATTTGATAAAGTGTGAGATCTAGTATGTAAGTTATGGGTTTATGATACTCTACTTTATCTGAGCCAAGGAGGAACCTTGACGGTTGATGGAGTACAAGATCTAATGATGGATCATGATCTTAAGGCTTGGAATGAATTATCTTTATATGGTTTGATCATGTTTATTCTAGACCTATATACTCACACATGTGTTGTTATGTAAATATAATGATCTGGGTATAGCTGAAGTCTAGAATAGTTGTAAAATTATGAATGAATATTTACAGATGTATATGTTGGTTGACTTTGGTAGAAGTGTGTATACATGTAGGTTTGACACATCGAATTAGCATATACCTTGTGAACTATGATGCTTGAAGATACAACTGGCTCTTTTTGTTGATGCAGAGTTTTGGGTTTTGTTTTATGTTCTAGTGACTGCATTCTGGTAACAGTGTTTAGATTGATTGATTGTGATTTACTTCAGTAATGACGGATGAGATCTAATAATGAATCAAGATCATAATGACTTATCATTATGAGATCTGATGGGCTATATCTGGTTTATAACACATGTATTATACTTTATGTGTGATGATATGAGTATGTCTGATGTCGAGAAGTGCAACAAAGTTATAAGTAAGTATTTGCAGATATATACACTAGTTCGCTTTGATGAAGTTGTGTATACATGGTGATCTGGCTCTTCCAAGTTGCATATACAATCTGATGCATGGTTTTGAGGTTACAGTTGGTTGATGTAGATGTATTTGATAGTTGTATTGTAGTGGTGATTGATTTTGAGCTTCAACATTACTCATGGGTCTAGTGTGAAAATTGGATGAAACGTTGCCTTCAGATTGTGGTGTTGTGTTCCAGGAGTATCCAGTTTCTCTGTTTTGGTGTCTTCAAGCTTATCCAACTAGTAGAAATGGAGAAGGGCAAAACTATAAATGAGAAATCCTACGTTAGAGGTATTTATATGCTTATCTAAAGGAACAAACTCTTCTTCTCTCAATAAGTCTAGATACCTCTTCTACCCCAAAATAAATAAGTGCTAATGCACATATTGTTTTAAATAAATAAATAAAGGTGAAACAAGAGAAAGGCTTCCTACACACAGAGGTGATGCAAGAAACTCTGCTAGGGTACTTTCCAGGCTCACTGGAAACAAAGTAATGTTTGTGTTCCTACATGACTCTATCGGGGTACTTTCCAGGCCTATTGGCAACTAAGTAACACTAGAGATGAAAAGGTATACTCTAAAAATATTAAGTTGATGAGCTACACTACCCTTCACAACTCAAAACATTGTGATTATGTTGAATCTTATGTTGTGATCAACTGAGAATGTATAGAGGGGACCATGTCTTCTCATGGGGTAATTGGGAAGGACAAAGTAATATGCATGATGAATCAATACGCCCTGAAAAACCAAGGCCCTACACAGAAGAAGTTAACCAAGAAAAGAGAAGTTAGAGTTCAACTAGTGTGTCACCAAGTGTTATAGTTGCTACAATGCCCTCCAAAATTTTGGCTTACACTTAATTTTAGAGCCTTCCTTGGTATTTTATAATGTTTCTTCAAACACTAGAGATCAATGCATGATATTTCTTGTAGTTCTTTGGCCCCTTTTTCATGTTGAGTTAACTATCTTATTTTGGCATGTTTGGCTTTTCTGCAATGTTTGAAAGCCTATTCTAATGGTTTTGAAGGTTGGTCTTTATGTATATGAGTTTTCCTAACCATGTAAATATTTGTCGCAACCATACACAAAGTCTTGAGCACTATCGTACATGTGTTATGACGGTCGTCTTAAAGGCTGTATTAAGTGTTTCACTTGTCGTATCTTCTGTGAAGTAGTCATAAGGAGGGAAATGAATTTTTCATGCCCTATGATGATCCATGTTGTTGTGTTAAAGAATTATGTTATGATTTTAATCACAGTCAAGGTTCATCACAGTTCATTACCTATCCCACACTTAGCCATTTTCGGAAAACCTTCCCGACCCAGAAAATTAGCTTCACTAGGCTCGAGCTGAACTACACATTTTGTAGTCTCAAGCCTCTAAGGTGTGATCTTGCTTTTTGACACTATGCAATGCACAATCTCTATCCCCTAGGGTTGTTTCTTCATGCAATTCTTGTGCCCAACTTTCGACCTTAACCCCCAAAATTATGTAGATGTATCCCATAGCCAGGCCTGAACTACACACTTAGCATCTTCAACCCTCAATATTTTCCCTGGGATGACGGACCTACATAATGTGTAGATGCCCAACCTCCCTTGTCATCCAAAACTATGTAGTTGGCTTTTCTAGTGTCCTTTCCCTTATCCTGACTCCACTGCTTCCAGAAACTACATTGTCTTGTCCTTCAAGCCTATCTGAATTACACATTGTACAATATTAGAGCTGAAGCTCTCCCCCCTAACTTCTAGAATTGCACATTGCGCAATCACATAGCCTTTTTCCCCATCCTGTCATGCATCTCAAGCTAAGTTGAAGGATCAAAATGCATCATCTTAGAATAGGGGGTTTTCAGATTGATGTCATCTCGTCATGAGTGAATTGCAAGGAAATGTACACTATCATGTGTGATCTGAAATGATCATGTTAGGTCCCTATAATACTAGTGATTACCCCATTACTAGTTTATTTTTATCCCTTATTAATATTGTTGTGTCCCTATTATCCCCATATTTTTATTATTATGCCCCATAGAATCCCATTGTTATTTTTGTGGATTTATATTACAATTGTTAGGTCGGCTGGGTTATATTGTGAGTCCTTAGACTCATATATATAGAAATGAGGTTTTGTCATTTGAATCATCCAAGAATTGTTCATTTCTGTAATGTAAAGGAGATTGCCCCCTCGAAGAGGCTGAATTCTAAGGCGTTGATCTATCTTTTCTATCTTTTGTGAGCTAGTTTCATAACATTTGGTATGAGAGCTTTGGATTCTAGGGTTTCGCTCCTCCAAATAGGTCATCATGGCCTTTTTGCTATATATTTTTTTCTATGACGTTTCAGAAGTGAAAAAAAAACGCATTTGAGGCGAAATTGCACTCAACCCCGGGTCTGAATTTTAGAGCTTTTCGCACTATATTTGCGGAGATATGATTTGAGGAAGTTGGCCTTTTTGCAGACTCCTGAATTACATTCCAAATAGGTGACCTAGGGAAAATTTTCATAACATTCTCTCTCAGAATCAGATTGAAATTTTGTAAGAACGTATAGAAAGAGGACGGACTGTAGTTTCTTGTGTATATTTTTTAGTGCCAAAGGTTGAAACAATGACATGTGGCGCTTCATACAAATTCGCTCTTCTGGAAGGGTCTATAATCAGGTCATCTTGGGAGATTGTGCATAACTCTTTCTTGGAGAATCTAATTTGGATCAGACGAGTGGCATTGGAAAGAGGATGCAGAGGGCTACTACAAACTATAATTTCAGAACTGGATGATATGAAATTACAGAGATAGATCAGATTCAATGGTAAGCTCCTACAAAGTGAAAAAAGGTGTGTAGTTTTTTTTAAATTTTTGCATAAGCTTGGTTTGAAAAATTAGTTTGAAGGAATTCAAAGGGCATAGTAAAGAATTATTATCGGTAATTAATGCCCTAAGGAAAGAAAATGAAAACACCTAGTAAGCAACCTGAAAGATCTAGCATGACTCATGAAGAAAAAGAAGAAATGCAACATGATATATCAAAATTACGAGACCAAGTAACACATATTTCATTAAATTTGGAATTAAATACTAGATCTAGAATTTCAAAACAACCAAAAAACTCAATTCTAGTGATGTCCTTGTAATAAAAGTTTTCCAATTTTAATGAAATATGTGTTAAGTGCAATAAGTGTCATTTGCACAAAAAGTAACAGAATCTAAGATGAAAGTTGTAGAAGCTAAGATGGATGTTTTAAAGAAATTTGCAGAAGCTAAGATGTATTTTTTAAAGAAAGGCGTAGAAGCTAAGATGGATGGCATGGAAGCTAAGATGAATGGTATGGATTGTAAAATGAATGGCATGGATGATAACATGGAAGAATTGAAGATAAATATGAATAAGCTGCTATAAGAAATGGTCACTAATGGTGAAAGGGAAGTAATTGAAACTCATGATGAGAACAAAAGAAATGTTAACCATGATTTCATAGACTCTAATTTTGGATCGAAGACCCACCATATTCCAAAAATCGATATGAGGAAGTTTGATGGCAAGGATCCCACAACATGGATATTAGAGATGGAGCAATTTTTCGATGTCAATAATGTTCAAAAGACACAAAAGGTACGCATTGAAACTTTATATTTGCAACCAAATTAGATTGTATCGTATCAATGGCTTTCCTCTCGTAAACAAATTATCACTTGGGCAATTTTTATGGAAGAATTGACAGCACATTATGAGGATACAAAAGGCAACACCTTTTTTAGCCAATTGGTAAGTCTCAAACAAATGGGTTCAATAATGGAGAACATTAAGGAGTTCCAAAAATTGGACATAAGGGTAAAAAATATTCTAGAGGAGCATAGGATTGATGTGTTCATAGCGACTTTCAAAGATAATATCCAACATGATGTTCGCCCTTGGGAACTTGATTCATTAGAGAAGGCATTTAGGTTAGAAAGAAAAATGGAAAGCAAAATTATGGAAACCAGGAAGCATACCAGTCACAACTATAAAGATGGAGATGTTGTTACCCCTAGCCTTCCACAACCTATAAGGTTGACACCACAAAAATTGGAAGAAAAAAGAGCAAAAGGGCTTTGTTACACTTGTAATAGCAAATACAGTAAAGGTCATAAGTGTTCTGAGAATAAAGTATTATACATAGATTGTGAAGAGGAAGAAGAAAAGAAGCAAGAAAGGTCAAAGGTAGAGGATATACTCCAGGAACAAAGCCTGGATAAAGAAGAAATGAATCCGACCATATATTGTAATTCATTGGCAGGAATTACCACTCCTCAAACCATCAAGATAGAAGGACAAATCAAGAAGAAAAAGGTAATAGTGTTGATTGATTTAGGAAGTACCCACAATTTTATTCATTCTAAGGTAGCAAAAGAATTGAATTGCTTCCTATATCCAACACCAGAGTGTCAAGTGATGGTTGCAAATGGAGGAACAATAAATTGCTCTGGAAAGTGCCATAATATCAAGCTAGCCATGGGAGAATATGTATTGACTAGCCCAATGCTTTCCATTCCAATGGGAGGTGCTGATGTTGTACTACGAGTCCAATGGCTACAATCCTTGGGTACAATAGCTTTTAATTTTCAAGAACGTTTCATGAAATTTTGTACGGAAGGAAAGGAATTTGTGTTAAGGGGTATTGCAGGGGAATCGAGAAAGATAATAAGCTCTAACAGTATGACAAAGCTTCTAAGAAAGGAACAAAGAGGTGTAATTGCTCAATTATGTTAACTAGATGTTTCCGCATTAGAATCATCTATTTCTCCAGATCTCCAAAAGGTCTTGGACAATCATTCCAATGTATTTGAGACTCCAAAAGTTCTCCCACCTATTCATGATCATGATCATGCTATTCATCTGATTATAGGAGGTTTTCCTCCAAACATCAAGACGTACAGATATCCCTATGCCCAAAAGAGGGAAATTGAACATATGGTCGCAAAAATGCTAGAGGCTGGGATAATTCAACCGAGTCAAAGTTCTTTCTCTACTCCAATAGTATTGGTGCACAAGAAGGATGGATCATGGCACATGTCTCCAGATTATAGGGAGCTCAACAAGCTCACTATTAAAGATAAGTTTCCCATTCCTGTCATTGATGAATTACTGGATGAATTGCATGGATCAATTTACTTCACCAAGTTGAATCTTCATTCAGGATATCATCAAATCAGAATGAAGACTGAAGACATTCCAAAAACAACATTTAGAACTCATGAGGGTCATTATGAATTTTTGGTCATGCCTTTTGGCCTTACCAATGCACCTTCAAAATTTCAAGGTTTGATGAATTCAATTTTCAAACCATTCCTTAGAAAATTTGTGTTAGTATTTTTTGATGATATACTAATCTACAACAAGTCTTGGAAGGATCATGTTGAACATGTTGACAGGCTGCTACAACTATTGGAGGAGAAACAATTATATGCAAAAAGATCCAAATGTTTCTTTGGAGTACAAGAGGTGGAATATCTGGGTCATATTGTATCTCATGAAGGAGGTAAGGTAGACCCTAGCAAAATTAAAGCCATTAAGGAATGGAAAATCCCCACATCCATAAAGCATATGTGAGGATTTCTTGGGTTGATAGGGTATTATCAAATTTGTTAAGAATTATGGGAGAATAGCAACACCTCTAACAACACTATTGAAGAAAGATGCATTTTCATGGACTCCAGAAGAAACAAAGGCCTTCAAACATCTTAAAGAGGCAATGTGCCAAGCACTGGTCTTAGCTACACCAGACTTCACAAAAACCTTTATTCTGGAATGTGATACTTCAGGAAATGGAACTGGTGCCATTTTAATGCAAGATGAAACACCCATTACTTTTGAAAGTCGTCCAATCAAGGGAAATGTTTTACACAAAGCTATTTATGAGAAGGAAATGTTGGCAATACTCCATGCACTTAAGAACAAAGATTATCCTCTAAAAAGATCATGATAGCCTTAAATACTTTTTAGAACAAAGATTATCCTCTAAAAAGCAACAAAAGTGGGTCACAAAGATGTTGGGTTATGACTTTGAAATCATCTACAAAAAAGGGAAGAAAAATCTGGTGGCAGATGCACTCTCAAGAAAGGATGAGGACATGGAAGCATTGTTCTGTGCCATTTCTATTATCCAACCAGATTGGATAAACGAATCAAGGGAGGAATGGAAGAATGACAAAGAAGTGTGGGCACTTATTCGAAAGTTACAACAAGATTCCAGTACATCTGATACATTTAGCTGGAAAAATGATTCTTTATGGTACAAAGATCGCTTATACCTCTGTAAGAATTCCCAACTAAATTAAAAGGTTCTTATGGAATTGCACACTTCTCCCTTAGGAGGGCACTCAAGATTTTTAAAAACTTACCACAGGGTTAAGAAGGAATTTTTTTGGGATGGCCTTAAATTGGATATTCAAAAGTTTGTGGCGGAATGGTTGGTTTGCCAACAAAATAAAGTTGAAACAATTAAGACCCCAGATCTATTACAACCTTTATCCATTCAAGGCCAACGTTGGGAGGATTTTTCAATGGATTTTATCACAGGTTTACCCAAGTCTGAGGGAAAGAGCGTCATCATGGTGGTAGTTGACAGACTTACCAAGTATGCACACTTTTGTGCATTATCACATCCATTTAAAGCCAGTACAGTAGCCACTGCATTTATGGAAACAATGCAAAAGCTACATGGAAACCCAAAGATTATTGTAAGTGATAGAGATCCCATCTTCACTGGAAATTTTTGGACATAATTATTTTCTTGTCTTGGTACTCAGTTAGCTCATAACTCATCTTATCATCCTCAATCTAATGGACAAACTGAGATAGTAAAAAAATGTTTGGAAGGATATCTTTGTTGCTTTGTATCTAATAAACAGACACAATGGGTCAAATGGTTGCCTCTCGCTGAATGGTGGTATAACACTTCCTTCCATATAGCAACAAAAATGATCCCATTTATGGCACTTTATGGATATCAGCCACCATCCATCACATCATATTTAAGAGAAAATTCTAGGGTTCAAGCAGTGGAACATCACATCGAACATCAACAACAAGTCCTCCAACTCTTAAAGGATAACCTTATGTTGGCACATAATAGAATGAAACAACAGGTAAATCAAAATCGTAGCGAAAGAAGTTTTGATGTAGTTGATTGGGTATTCCTACGGCTACAACCATATAAACAAATGTCCCTAAAGCAAGCTAAGAAGGATATAAATTATCACCAAAGTATTATGGTCCGTACAAGGTGTTGCAAAAGATTGGTACTATGGCATACAAATTGGAGCTTCCTGTAGTGTCTTGAGTGCACCCAGTTTTCCATGTTTCATGTTTAAAGAAGGTTATCGGCAACAAGCTCCCAGTTCAAACAATATTGCCAGAAATTGACAAGGAAGGAAAAATTATATTGGAACCAGAAGCAGTCACAGAAACAAGAACTTGACAGCTATAAAATTGATCAATTTCACAGTATCTCATCAAGTGGAAGAACTTATCCACTGAAGATTCCACATGGGAGGATGAGAATTTTATACAGATGCATCCAGAACTACGCAATCATTGAGGACAACACTTTTTTGGAGAGGGGCATGTTAGGTCCCTATAATACTAGTGATTACCCCATTACTATTATAGTTGTATCCCTTATTAATATTGTTGTGCCCCTATTGTCTCCATATTTTTATTACTGTGCCCCATAGAATCCCTCTATTGTTATTTCTGCGGCTTTATATTATTATTGTTAGGTCGGCTGGGTTATATTTTGACTCTTTAGACTCCTATATAAAGAAAGGAGGTTTTGTCATTTGAATCATCCAAGAATTTTTCATTTGTGTAATGCAAAGGAGGTTGCCCCCTTGAAGAGGATGAATTCTAAGGTGTTGATCTCTCTTTTCTATCTTTTTGTGAGCTAGTTTCATAACTGGCAAGTAAGATTTCCCTGTTGGTAGCATGGCTATGACATATGTAGTATGTCAAGGAAGGTTCATGAGCGGTTCTAACACACGTAGGGTGAGGTGAGTGCGCCCCTTGGAAACCTGTGATAGCACGGAGTTAAGAAGGGAACACATGAGAAAAGATGCATCACATCATGGAAGGCAATTTAGTGATCAATCCGAAGTGATGGTTAAAACAACAATACATTTCAGAAAGATTAATACATACATATACAAAAATAGCTACACATTCATGCATAAAAAAATAGATACATATATCATTTAGAGTACTCAAAATAGTTGGAATACAATACAACATATGCATGAAACATGTTGCCTATGTTATATTAAGAAGTGTAAGTTCCAATCATTCAATACATACATGTCCAACTAGTAGTTCCGATAGTAGAACATTATAGCCACAACTGCCTACTCCTCCAAAGAGATATACTAGCTCTATGTAGTGGAGAAGCCAAGGCTCATTACAATACTATTCCAGCTCTCTCTAAGATAGTCCTATCGGAAGCTTGGTTGAGAAAAAGCCTCTACAATGAGTTATAAGGGACTATATATAGCAAATGGTGGGGTGGCCCTTGAAATTCCCTTTTGTGACAGTTCATCTACCCTCACAATTCTTCATCTACTCTATGACCATTACATCCACCTATCGGCACTTGAACTTCCACTTAACAAGGTGTTACATACAATCCGCACATGTACCCATGTGAGACAAAATGGATTGAGTAAGCCATATACGACATCACTAACATCCATACCATTGTGGTGAGACCAACTTTTTGACATCCTTGTGATGGTTGATGGTGGCAAACTGATGCAAGCTTAGTCATCTGTGATGGTGCTTGTGTGCTCAATGGTGACATCTTGCTGAAACAAACTCTTCCCTTCGTTGCATCTAGGTACATTAATATGGCTCCTCCATCCAACTAATATGATAGCATGTGCATGGTTCTCCTAGGTGTGATCGGACTGACAACATGTTGATGCATAGTGTCCGTGTTGATCTGCAAGCATGTTCTGGTGACTATGCAATCAACTTGTCAAAATACATGTTCAGCTCCAGGTGGACTTTCTTCTTGTCTTTGCCTCGGTGAATGTGCCAAATGGGTGGGATCACATGCGTGCGCATAATGACATCCATGCTGCGAAATTCCCTCACATGCAATCAATAGCACTACTTACCTTGTCTGCTCTATGACAACTACTAGGATACGTCCATGAGTTGTAAAGGGGAAGTTTCATCCGTCTCTGCATGTTACAACCCTTGATGTACCTATTCCTCCTACAACTCATTCTCTCGTCTATGCAACTCCTATTCTTCCTTGAGTTTTGACTTAAGAACATGCAACTCCTTCTCTTTTTTGTTCTCTACCTTCATGTGATCTTCATGTCACGCCATCACCTCATAGCCTCAATCCCCAAATCTACTTCCATCATAAGTGGATCTACTTTGAACTTGTAGCTTTTCTCTACATCTATGCAATCAACAAACTTCCTCTTGTATTTGTCGCATACAGGTGTGTTGTCTTGTACTGTTACTGATGTTATTACTGATTATGATGTCATTGCCATTGATCTTGATATCCTTTTCCATGAACAATTTGATGTCTTCATGGATAGGCAAGTTCATAGACACTTGGCTGACTACATCCCTAGTCCTACTCTTAACAATGTCTTTGACTCTACTCTCATGGAAGTCATTGTACTTGTACTGTGGAGAGATAGGAGAACATCTATGATGCCTAGAGGCATAAAAACACTCATGGCAAGCAATCCATCAATCGAAAACTGAAACAAACATGAGGACTGAGTTGCAACATACCTATGTGATTCAATGTGAAGGTTGCACAATTTCTGTTAGGAGGTCGGGAGACTGAATACTAGAGCTACACAATGCACAGTCCAACTTGGCCTACTGAGGACTAAAACTGTGCAATGTGTAATTTCAGTCAGTAGTGACAGGTAACCAACAAATTGCATTCCGTAGTTTTTGGGGCCAGCACGACACTACCTCTAAGAATTATGTAATGCAAGCCCACAGGTCAGTGCTCACCCAGGCCTGCGCAATTTGTAGAGGGAAGGCATAGCCTCCGCTTTCGGAAATGTGCAGTGCTAGTCGGGAAAGGCATGATCCGAGTCATGGAAGCCCATTCCGGCCGACAAATGACTATTATAGACATATTTGGGCACTTCAACCCCAAACGCATATGTTGATAAAATAGGGCTCTTTAACCCCTAAAAGAGTTGTTTTATGCTTTAAAAGAACATGGTCATTTGATTACATCATTCCCCAAAAGTTCCACCTGAGAAACCATCCAGAAATGGCCTAAACTGAACCATGTTGACTACTCCACTGGCAAGGTGCGATGCATACTGAGTATTACACTGGCTAGGTGTGATGCATACTATTTAGGCCTTCTATAAGGTGCGATGGGCGAGCATGGACAAATGTCCAAGACAGTTTGCTAGGTGGTTGCTCATGGAATCTTCTAGAAAGTTCTCCTATGACACTTGCCTCTCTGAATTTGCCCACGTATGAGTAAGAGATCCAAGAAATCTCCAAGTGGAACCAATTGTAACAAGTGGAATGACACTAATCAAAACCCCATAGATGACTCACACCCTTTCACACGTCTATAAATGGATCCCTCATCTAAGAGATCCAAAAGTTGGAAGATTGTGAATTGCAAGGAAGTGCTAATAGTTCGTATTTGAAGAAAAGAGCATTTTATTGTTGGTGTGACCTTGCTATTTCATGAGGTGAAGAGTGATTGATGCTGGGAGGATGATGGTAGATCAGACAACTGGGTTGTAATTCTCCCTTCTATTTAATAAAGTTCTTCAATTTTTCTTCCACATGATTGTGCAATTGTGAATGTTATCATTTTTGAATGCTATTGTATGTTCATTATATATCTGGTTCTGTAATGTTTATGTTATAATAGAATCAAGTCTCCTTTAAACCCTTTTCAGACTCGTTAAATATGAAAACATTTTCAAGCACCGACCTTTCCAGCTCGTTAAAGTGATTAGAAATGTCATCCCTCCTGTATGATTTTAATCATTTTTGCAACCTCAGGGATTATCTCACGAAAAAGATCGAGTGCTTGTCATTTTCAGCTCGTTAAAGTGATCAGAAAAGTCATCCCTTCTTGTATTATTTTATCCTTTTTCGGACTTAATGGATTATTCTACGAAAAAAAACTTCTGGAGTTTCCTTTTCGTCCATTTTCAAACTCTCTAAACATGAAAAGGACTGAGTTAATCCTTGTCTTTAAACTCGTTAAAACAATAGCGAAAAACTTGTCTATTCTAGACAAGACCAAGTTTCATTGTTGCTAGGCTCGTTAAAACATAGTGACGGGTTTACTACAAGGGAGAATTATAGAACAAACATATGTTATCCTCCTCAAGGTTGAAAAAATAAAGAGGTACTGGTCAGTAATGGCTAGGGAAAAAAGGGAAAAAACTTGAATAATTTATAGTAGTAGGTCATTCTTGAACATGACACTTTCACTCCATCGCCATTATTGAGTTGGGTTGGGTTACTCCATTCACCCGTCATCTCACCATTGGTCTTTTACACCATCCATATTTTGGGGTTAACGCTACCAATCAATCTTAGTGTCGCTGACATGTTCACGAGAAGTCATTCAGTTGAGAAACCACAATCCAATTAATGCCTCATCCACTGCAATACCTCCAACCTTCATTTTTTCATGACTGCCATTCCTGAACCTTATGTCGTTAAATCGTTTTCACCTCCAGAAATAATTTGCTTCATTTTGTGTTGTAGATGTGGGATACATCAAGGCCCTCCTATGACGAGTCAGTTCTTGTTGACATCAGCTCATTATCCAAGAAGTTGACTTAGAAACACCCCTTTCAGTGCTTTGAAGCTTGCATGCCTCAATGGCAAGTTTCTCACTTCCGGCAACTGGTTGACATCAATGGCCTTCGACCATAAGATTTTGTGTGGTGTTTGACATCAGATCATATATTCGTACCATGTGAATTGTACTGTACTACCTTGAGGGTCATTATCATTATCGATGGTTCCTCTTGCACTTGTTAACATCTCACATTATTGGTTGGTAATCAGGGGATGTCTTTCCATGTTCAACTTTAGGACATCTCTTCACATGGATTGACTTGTACATCGGGCGAAGATTGAATGAGTTTGAAGACCCCTTATCTAGTTTCATCCATCTGGGCTGCGATATATTCATAAATATAAAAGCCTCAAATGTACAAAGGCACTACACAGATGGTCATCCGAACCAAATGATGACTCTAGATCTGAAGAATCACTAGTCTGCATCTACGGACGACCATCTGATCTATGTACATGAAATGAGTTTATAAAGCTGAGCATGGGAATGCCTACCTCAGCTAGATCATCAAATTATAGTATGATGATGTATTGTATTGTAACTTATGCAGGTCGCCTTCTAGTTCGAAATCTCAGATCCTCATGATAAATCATTTCACCCGACATCAATATTTACGACTTCATGCTTTAGGGGGCAACTGTTATAGACATATTTGGGCACTTCAACCCCAAACTTATATGTCGATAAAATAGGGCTCTTCAACCCCTAAAAGATTTGTTTTATACCTTAAAAGAACATGGTCATCCGATTACATCATTCCTCAAAATTTCCACCTAAGAAACCATCCAGAAATGGCCTAAACTAAACCATATTGATTGCTCCATTGGCAAGGTGTGATGCATACTGAGTATTACACTAGCCAAGTGTGATGCATATTGTTTAGGCCTTCTATACAGTGTGATGGGTGAGGATGGACAAATGTCCGAGACAGTTTGCTAGGTGGTTACTCATGGAATCTTCTAGAAACTTCTCCTATGACACTTGCCTCTCTGAATTTACCTAGGCATGAGTAAGAGATCCAAGAAATCTCCAAGTGGAGCCAATTGTAGCAAGTGGAATGACATTAATAAAAACCCCACAGATGAATCACACCCTTGCACACATCTATAAATGGATCCCTCATCTAAGATTTCCAGAGGCTGGAAGATTGTGAATTGGAAGGAAGTGCTCATAGTTTGTATTTGAAGAAAAGTGCATTGTATTGTTGGTGTGATCTTGCTATTTCATGAGGTGAAAAGGGATTGATGCTGGATCAGACAACTGTTGGGTTGTGTTATATTCTTTCCACAACTAACCTACGTAGTGAAACGGGGGGTTAGAGGGGGGGGGGGGGGGGGCCCCCCCTCGTTGCACCAATTGCACAACGGGGGGGTCATAGGGGGGCAGCAACCCCCCCTGTTTGGGGGGTTTGAGGGGAGCGAGTAGCCCCCCCTCTATGGGGTCCGGGACAGCGCCCCGGGAAGAAAATTTTTGGACCCTATATTAGGTTGGGCGAACCTACCTATGGTTTTTGGTCCATGTTTTTGGACGCGATGGTTTTCGGTCCATGGTATTGGATGCTTCGGAATGTATAAATATGTATTGTAACATTGAAAGGAACATAATGAAAAATCAAGCTGGTAGTCCCAGTTTTGAGATCCAGTGGGAAATCTCTGTGTATATGTGTTTTATGTGTTATGCTCTCACATTTTTATTTTTCTCGTGATTTAGAATTCGTATGTAGGTAATTTCTGTACGGCGTTAAAACCTACAACAACTAGGTTGTAATTCTCCCTTCTATTTAATAAAGTTCTTCAACTTTTTTCCATATGATTGTGTGATTGTGAATGTTATCATTTTTTAATGCTATTTTATGTTCATTATATATTTGATTCTATAATTTTTATGTTATAATAGATCAAGATGCTTTGATGGTTCTCTATTACTGTGTTTCTACAGGTACTCTCCAAGCAGGATAAGTACAGAGAGGAGTTGCAAGATCTGTCAAGGGAGGAGAGATCAAGCAAAGGATTAAGTGGTAGCTCTAGTTTGGTCCTTTCATCTTTCTCTTATCTATTGTGCATAGAAGAAATCGTTGAATTAATTTATATTGTTGTTTCTAGGGTAGTTGCTAAACCTAGAGGGCTAGTCGATCGAAAAGACACTAATTTTCCCAGAAACAATGACTGAAAACATGAGAAGTCTAAATGCATGGTGAGATGAGTGAAAACAAAAGTGAATGATCATACATGCAAAAAACAAGTGTAGGATTTAGAAAATGTGAAAGAATGCATGTGTGTGAAGCGAGTCGTCGCAACAACGACCGTTCGTGAAAAAATAGTGTCGTGCAAGGGAAAACAGTGAGATGTGAATGAAAATTGAAATGATTGTTCCACAAGCTAACATACATCAAAATGAAAACATGCATCACTCAAATCAAGTAGATAACACTCACACAAAAGGTGACAGAAATGCAAAGTAAGATATGAAAGGTGGGCATACCCCAAAAGAACTGAGTTGAATGTGTTGATGACTCCTAGATGCAATGTGGGATGTTAGAGCTTCAAGTTCGATGTGAGGAATGAGCTCTACAATGTCCGGTTGATGAGTTTTGATAAAATTGAGGTTGTGATGTGCATGCCACAAATCTAGGAAAAGCGACACTTGCCAAGAGGTTTCTTAAATGTTCATTGGATGTAACCTCCATCTACTAAAAATAGATCCCTGAATCAATGGATGCGTCTACATGCTACCTTGGGAGAAGCATTCCATGCATGAAAATCAGTTTTTCTCAGTTCCAAATGGAACCGGTCAACATGAAGGCACATGCATTGGTCTGTGAGCCTAGCATGAAAATTTGCGCAATTTTTAGGTTGAATACAGATGGTTTCCCTAGAGGGATTGCGCGATTTCTAGGAGGAACATGTGGTTGTATCCTAGGATTGTGTCATTTCTGTGTTGAACAATTGTCCTCAGTTAGACTGTACAATTTTCTCAAGGAAGCACATCTGACATTATTATGCAGTTTTTGTGCCCAATAGGCTGCCTGGCTAGATTTGCATAATTTTTGCTAGTTTTTGGGTTGGTTTTCCCAGATGGATTGTGTAATTTTTTGGAGGAACAAATTAATTTCTCCTAGGATTGTGTGATTACTAGGGTGAGCAGCTAGCCTGGGATGAATTGCACAATTTTTTGGAGGAATACTGTGACGAAGAATTGCACAATTATAGAGCCCAGCTAGGTGTCCAGCTGGGTTTGCGCAATTTCTAGAGGTAAGGCTAGTTTCCCTCTATAATTTCCTGATTCCCAGAAGGATCTGCTCCACCAGCAACTGACACTATGTTAATAAAGTGGTCTGTAAAGGGGCTAGAACAAGCTCACATGCACAGGTTGACAAGACTCTATGAAATAGTTAATTTAATGTGCTTGATAGTGGAAGACATGCTGCTTAAGATGGTCGGTAGAGAGGCTCCAAAATGAAACTAAGGAAAAATTTTGGACGGTGGTTGTAGCCGCTACAACACTTGGCTACAAACAAGTATAACTCTAGCTCTCTGAATGGACCTTGTTCGTGAAAATTAAGTCTAACAACTTCGGAAGTAATGTTCAGTTCTTTGATCATCTTGGTTTCTACACTTTCTTGATTGTAAGATGTAGCATCTACGAAGCTCTTGCCCGGTTGACACACATTCCAAGCCATGTAAACATAGTTGTTTCGATTAGGGTTAAGGGGTATATTGGTGCACAAGCAGTATAGTCATCAGAGTCTTAGTTTCATCTTCGATGTTGCTCCACTGCCAACAGGCCTGGAAAATACCCCAACAGAGTCACACAATAACAAAAGTGTCACTTCATTTGCAAGGAGCCTAGTTAGTAGCCCGGTGGAGTTACTTGGATCACCTCTCTATGCAAGAACCCTTTCTCTTCTTTCGCATTATTCATTTTTGAAATTTTCACTTTTCATTTTTTTATTTTTCATTTTTATAATTGTGCATATCACTTATTCATTTCAGATGTGGAAGAGGGATCCCAAATTATTAAGAGTAGAAGAGGTTGTTCCTTTATAGAAGTAGTTTATTATATACCTCTGACATGCCTATAAGGTTTTCCCCCTCACCTTACTCTACTTTGACTGAACTTCCAACGGTTAACCCAAAAACAATTGACTAGAGTATGTGACACTTGTTAGCATGCAAGAGTTGTGTTTTCACCAAGGTTCACTTCGAACAATACATATTTTCCATCGATGTATCATGCAATAAAAGTAATAAGTTATTCATATAGAGATAGGATGAAAGACAACCAAGTAGTGTTAGCTGCACAAGGCCTCTTGTACTTTACAAAGTTTGTTTCAAGACTCATGCATGGTTTCATCCAAAACTAACCTACTAACGAAAAAAAAAAACAAAAAAAAAAAGGGAAGGAAAACTGAGTAAGCAAATGAGAATGAAGACAATCAAACATGCAAAGCAAGAAAGGAAATAGGAATGCAAGCAAACACTACTCCTACTTCTAGGCTAGTGGTGCATGGGCCTGATCATGTGAAGTTATACTTCCAATGCAACCACTGGCGCATTGGTTGACCCATGTTGGTGAAGGCATGGTCTGTGAGCAACCCGCTTGTGTGAACCAACAACCAAGAAAGATATAACAATGAAGACAAACATACTCCATGTTTAAATGTGTCCACAGGACCTAAGTGAGTGCAAGTACATGACATGCTACTTGTGGACTTGTCACAGTGTTGTGCAACACTGGGTACTGCTGTGAAGCATACACATACTCTTAACGATGACATGCAAGCAAACGAAAGAAACAAAGACAAATTGCATCATGCATGAGTGCTTGCAATGTGAGATTCCTCCAATGCATGAGCAATGGGATTGTGCAGTTTGAGTGGAGTAACTATGATATGTGTGTGAGATTGATCTTCAATGCATACATATGAGTGATGAGGAACCTCGGGTGATTGAACAATTTCCTGATCTGAAGTGAAACCATCCTTAGGAGAGCAAGGACCTAACATAACCATAAGCTTGGGCTGAAGTGCCTCGAAAGTCTGGTGTGTTTCGACTTTGTCATCAGATATATCATCATAAATAGGTGGGTTCAAAAAATAAATTATGATAGAATCATCATCGTGATCAAATCCAAGGATAAATGGATCACGACATTTACGATCAAAGAATCAATGATTTCATCAGCATCCTCATGATTAGAGAAATCAAATATAGGGGTAGATGATAAGTGGATAACTTCATCCTCTATGTTTCTAGAAAAGGAAGATGAAAAGTCAACTGGATTTTCATTGAATAATTTATCCTCTCCATTGTTGGATGATGCAATGACATCCGATGTGTCTAGCGAGTGGGCAACAATGGGTGCATCCATAGATGAAGGTACACATGTGAAATCATGGATGGTAGGTTAACCAAAGACGTCATGAAATAATAGAGGGAGCTCAGACAGAAGGGAGTCATTCCTCCCCGAGTGTTGATACTCAAGCTCCCAATCATACTCTTCATGAATGACAACACATGTTGGTTGTGCAACAGAAACTCTATCAATGGCCTGATCCTCATTCACAACAAGTGTAGAGTTCGGAATGGAAGAACACAAGATAGTATCATCTGGAGGATCATCTGAGTATGAAGACAAAGGTTGTGGTACATAATTCATATGACAACTCGATGGAATCACAACCAAATCTACATGAAAATGAAGCGAAGTGATGTTGGGAAGATGTGATAGTTGAACTGATGTGTGTGCCTGATATCCTGCATCACTCTACAGTGGTGGAGCTATTTGATGAGGGGACGGTGGACAGTCAATTGTGAAAGTGACATATCCATTTATTATTACACATCTCCATCATTGAAGCATGTTGAGTGAGGCTTGAGCTCATATTTCTTCTTGGGACTGACATATTTGATAAGGCGGTACTCGAATCTATCAATGAGATATTGAAACTTCATCTGGCTTCTCGATGCTCGAAACTGCAAAACACAAAAGCGTTGACAAAAATCATTAAGCGATTAATGCAAAGCCTTCCGTTGTTGTAATAGATTGTGGTCAAGATTTTTGGATCAAAATGATGGAAAGTATCTTCAATGAGATCACAGAAGTGCTCAAGTTAGTGCATGTTGTGGGCATTTGAAAAGTGTATATGCAAGGAGCAGATTGGATTTTTCATCAAAACATCCATCTTCCTCATCAAGCATGGAAAGGAATTCATGCACAAAAATAGGCCAGTGATCCAGGTGGATATTGGTGGCCACCTGCCAAGTCCACTTGGACCCCCACCATTGTTTCTTTCAGCTTCTTAGCTTTCTTAATTGTAGCACAATTTACTATGTTTAGCAGTGTTTCAGGTCCTGAACTTCCAGAGCCATTTTGAGGCCCTAAACAACATTTTTTGGGAAAACTAGGACCAATATGGGTCCTTAGGCTGATGTTTCTCTTTCAAAAGTTGTATTTCTTGGAAAGATATTTCTAACGAGATATTGTGTGCATCAAACAAAGATCGTATGCCAAAGTTAGAAGCCCAAGAATTTGATGTACCAATTTACCCAAACGCGGTGCACAGTTTGGTGTTTCATCTTCGAGGGTTAGGTTTTCAGATGTTTATGGTTTTCTAGTATTTCTCAACAATAAATAGGCCTTGGAGCCTCATTCTAACACAAATCAGAGCTAGGTAGCCACCACATCTCTTCTCAGAGATCAGCTACCATCGCCCTAGCTACTTTATTTCCATTTTTGTTTGTAAGAATATTTCAGTATTTTACAGTAATGAAATGAAGTATTATTTTTGTTGCATCTCTATATGTATGGTTATATATGTAATTAGTTTCGTTCCTATTTAAATCTAGATTAGTGCTACCAGAGCGGTCTGCTTTTTCTCTGTTTTTCTTTGCATGTCCCCATTAAGGTTGAGATATAAGGAGTTAGGGCTTGAACTGGTCAAACATTTGCAAGACCAGCCTTGCAAATCTCGATAGCCTCCCATCATAGATGAAAAGAAAGACAAGGGGTAGGAGATCCTATGAAAATATTGCTTGAAGATTCCCTCGAGCGACAAAGGTATGTGATGATGGGTAACCTTTCCCAGATCCTTCAACAACTACCTAGGGGCGACACATCTACTTCCAGTAGCTACTTTAGAAGCACCACACCCTTTGAGGTACAAGTTAACTTTGACGTTTCCATATTTGAGTGTTAGATAGATGCAAACATTGTAGATAAATGGTTAAATCTATAGAAGGGTATTTTTATTTTCATGATTTTTTTGATCAGGAAAAGATTACTTTTGCTCTTCTAAAAGCCACCCCCATGTCAAGGACTAGTGGGAAACCTACTATGAGCAGAAGGATGAAATTACGACCTCATTGTTTTTAGCCACACCCACTTGGAATTCATTCTAGACTACCATCAAGGAGTAGTAATACCCTGCCAGAAGCTATGAGGATCAATACATAAAGTGGACCACGCTGCAATAGGGAAGGGACCAAGACGTGTTAGAGTTTACCAATATTTTCTATACCCTTTGTACATAGTTGGGTGTCAAGGATTCATAGCAGAATTTGGTAGTCAAATACTGTGGTTGCCTGCACAAGTACACCTAGGAAGAAATAGAATTCTTAAACATCTCCTCGCTCGGAATGACATACCGATATGCCATCAAGGTCAAGAAAAAGTTTGAACAGAAGAAGTGAGACTTTGGATCTGTGAATCCAAAGCAAGGGAAAGGTGCCCCCAAATCATAGAATAAAGAACAAAGTGAAGGCGGGGCAACCCAAGGCAGCCTACCAAAGTTACAAGCAAAGAACAATGCCACAAAGCTGAAAAAGGACATGGTAAAGTGCTGTGAGTTTCATAAGAGCTCCAATCACAACACAAGTGAGTGTCAGGCCAAGCAGTCACTGGTGGCTGAACTAAGGGTTTTAGAATCAACGATGTGTTCTACCTCTTAGTCAGAACACAACAAGGAGAATGAAAAAGGGAGGTAGATTATCGATGCAGAGCTTAACGCCATCATTTCCACCACGAAGATCTAGAAGAAGGAACCCAAATATCCAGAGGAGGAGGAGCATCTCTTCCACTCCCATATGTGGGTAAAGGGCTCCCCACAATAATTCATTATCGACAGTGGGAGCCAAAAGAACCTCATTTCAGCAAAGGTCATGAAGTGGCTGGGCTTACCAACCACATCACATCCACAACTGTACACTATCAGGTGGCTTCACCAAGGATGACATCTTCGCATAAGCCAACAATGTCGCCTTCCATACGACATGAAGCCCTTCATGGATGAGGTATTGTGTGACGTTGCTCGCCTTGATGTATTATTAGGAAAACCATACTCGTGGATGCGACATGTTGTGTATGAAACAAGGCCCCGTGTTGTTATTATTATTGTGGGAAATAATTTGTACAGGATATCGAAGGTAGCACCACCTACCACCATCTCTTTGGTTACTACAAAATAATGCAGTAAGCTCATTTACAAAAATGGGAAAGTTGTTTTCCTGATGATACACCCTCAAGCAAACAAGAATATGGTGGCCACAACCTCCAGACAGGGCCCCTCCACATTACAACTATAGATGGACAAGGTTGTAGAGGAGTATGAAGACATCTTCACTTCTGCCACAGTGGTTCCTCTCCACTGTCAGGTCAAGCACTCCATCGATCTAACCCTAGGTGTATCGCTGCCGAATGGACCAGTATATCACCACTTTATTATGGAGAACATTTAAATCAAGAGGAAGATTCAGGAGCTATTGCAGAAAGGTCAAATACGTTTGAGTTCATTGCCTTGTGGGAGCTCGATCATGTTGGTACAGAATAAGGATGGGACTTGGAGACTTTGTATTGACTATGAGGCATTGAACAAGATCACTGTCCATAATAGGTACCTGATCCCACATATTGATGACCTCCTGAAGCAACTAAAGGGTGGAAAATATTTCAGCAAGATCGATTTCAAGTCAGGATATCACCAGGTACCAATCAAGCACTCCGATGTCTGGAAAACTGTCTTCAAATCCGAGGATGGCCTTTTTGAATGGTTGGTTATACCTTTCATATTGACGAATGCTCCTACAACCTTCATATGGCTAATGCATTACATCTTGTGGCCATTCACCAACTCATTTGTAGTGGTATAATTGGATAATATCCTGATATTCAACCAGATTTGGGAAGAGCACCTCCACCACATTCGACAGGTTCTCCAAACACTATGGTAACACAATTTATGTGCCAATTTGGAGAAATGGACTTTTGGAATGACCCAGGTTCAGTATCTGGTATACATTATTGATGAACAGGGGGTGCATGTGTGTTATAGATCCATTTGGGCACATCAAACCCAAATTATAGATCGATATTATTAGGGCCCATCTACCCCTAGTGTTGTTTTTACATGCCCTAAAGAAGTTAGTCATCATAATGCCTCACTCCCAAAGAAGTTCCATCACTGAAAACATCCAAAAACTGCCTCTAAGAAGATCAGTGCAAGTTGGTCTGCATTAGGGTAAGCTGCAATGCAAACCATACAATAATAGGGTGCTATGCAGTGCACTTTGTCCCTCTTTAGCCTATGTTGGCCGAACTAGAGCAAATTTCTGTAAGGAGATTCCTTATCCACTGGAAGCCTCTAGAAGTTTCTCAATGCCACCTGCTCCTTTGAGCTCACATTTTGATGAGAAAGGGAATTAGGAAACATCAATCCCCTATCCCTTCTTCCATGAAACTGATTTCTAAATTTAGAAAGGCATTCATTATCTCCATTGACAGCATAAACTCCTTCACTCAGCTATAAATACATTAGTCATTTAAGGGATTAGGGGATGAAAAATATTGAGTTGTAAGGAGATGCTGGTGATATCAGATTAGAATTGAGTGCAAGTATTATTATAGTGTTGGAGTGTCTTTCTTGTCATGAGGTTGAAGAGGAATTCAATTGCAAGAGTGTTTCTGGATCGAGCTCATATGGGTTGTAATATTTCTTCTTATCAATAAAGTTTTCAAGACTTTTTCCTTATGCTTGCGTTACATGTTAATGCTTCCATATGTATATCATGTTCTCAATTCCTTGTTATTTATAGGAAATAGATCATTAACATTTTGCCTTGATGGGTCTTTGTTTCTGTAGTTGTGCAGGTAGTTTCCAAGTGATTTATGTACAAAAAGGAGAAGCAAGATCGATCAAGGGAGACAAGGAGCTAGCGAAAACTATAAGTAGGTTTCTCTCCTCTCTTGTTTTATCTGTTGATTATAGAAAAAGATTGAGACTACTTTGTCTTTTGTTTCTAGACCTACTACTGGATCTAGAGGGTTAGGCGTTTGTCCAAGAACACTAAATATTCCTGAAATAAATTGGCAACTCCATTGGGGATCGTTTATCCTTCTTCGTAGCTTATCAGCCTCTTAAGACATTTCTACGTACTATACTTGTGGTCGTTTATTGATTTCAGTCCTCTTTCATTGAAAATTGAGTCGAAACTATGACAAAAATTGCCTTCTGAATTGGTTACTATCATCAGCACAGTCTGATGAAGGAAACAGTGCACTGTAGTGCACTTCCTGCATAGGTTCAGTGCGATTCATCATACTATCTCTAACTGCTACCTCATTGATCCCTTTGGGGTCAATTTCCCATCTAGGAACTAAAATTTTTTGCCAATTTTCTCTTGTTTGAATGAGTTGTTGAATGTTAATGATGTTTTGTCTCTGAAATTAGTTTTTCATCTCCTTAATTTGGCCCTACTTAGACTATATTGTTGGACATTCTTTATGTATTTATCATTTGTAATCCAATGTCGAAAGGTAGTTTTGATCGATTGTTTTATCGATAGAAAAGTTTCATAAAATCGTCTTTTTCTTCGAAAAATGAAGTGTCGTAAAGTCTTCCTTCATAAATAATCGATTGATTCACTTGTGAATTTGATTTGTTTTTCATTTAAAGTGTTGAAAATATTCATTTATTTAAAATCGAAAGTGTCATACAGTCTTCCTTTCGCTTTTAAAAGAAATTGTCACAAATCATCATTTTTTGTGAAAAGAACTCTGAATTGTTTCCGCATTAGTTTTTCTTATTGCATTGTTCACATTAACAGAAACTGAAGATAAATACATGAAATTTTCATTTTAGAGCTTGAGTTTGTGTGTTCAAAAGGGATGGTTTAGCGAATTGCATTAGTTTGTGCTCTTTGTTGCTTATTAAAAATGTGCTTCTGTGCTCTATCCCTCATAGTTAGGATTTTTGTTGTTAAAAGTAAATGGAAAGAATGCTTCTCATTCTAGTTGCATTCTTAGGAATTTCAGCACACATCACGCGGTGAACCTTCAAATTTAAGCAATATCAAATTTACAACAATTAATCTAACAACACATTGGAACTTAATGAAAAACATCTAGAGGTGTAGGCTAGAGACGTGTTCCGACATCTTTAAACCTAGTGTCCGTCGTTTTCACTTAAGGTTGGGTGATTCCTCCTCTCTGATTCAATAAGTGCTAGTATGGACTTGTGCTCCCTGTACCATCTAGTATATAGTGGGAAACCCCAATAGGTTGAAATCATTTATCCCTAGGAAGATGAGTCTACCGCCTTACCAATTGCAATGCACCGAACACATCATTCAGAAAGATTGACTGCCATACATAAAGTCCTTGGTCATTTATCTTTCATTTATCACCAAGGTGTATATTGCAGCATTGCGATTTTTCTGGTAAGCCCTCTTGTCTAGAATCTCCAAAGTAGTTAGTTTCATTCCTTTTCAACTCTTTAAAAGTAAAAGGATCATTTGAGCACTTGTCCTCTTAGGCTAATTAAAAATAGAATGTGACTAGAGTCATCTTTTGTTTTTTCTCGACTCTTTAAAAATGAAAAAGCGAAGTTGTGTTCTGGTGTCGTAAAAATTAATTGACCACGAATAACATCCTCATTCCTTAGTTGATTTTAAGTTGATAAAAGTAATCTGCAATCGTGGAGGAAAATCAACCCAAACCCCGTCCTTTGCAGAGAACAATGAGCCAACTGCCTTTGCCTCCTGAAGTGACACCAATTTAGACAAAGCGGTCTCATTTAACTGAGTCTAGTACATCAAGAACTCCTATTTCTTCATCAGGGTTACCTGAAACATTTGTTTTAGTAGCTACAGAGACTCTAGTTACTCTGACTACTTCTGGTACATCCATTCCTAAAGAAGTTTCACAATTACCTGAGGACATTAGCACTGATCCTAGTGTAATAGTAACCAAGGTTGTCCAACAACAAGTTGATACTCAACTTGAAACTGTTCAACCAAAAAGTTCTTCTGAACATGAAACAGATCACCAGGAGTTGGTCCAAAATTTATCCTAGTTCAAATAGAAGTTACATCTAAACATGAAGTTGTTTAGGAACCTCCATTTGAAACTTCTGTTCATTTACCTAAACATCTGGACTTTGAATTTCAACATTCAGAAGTTGTTGCCCCTCAGACATTAGTCATTATTGAAACTACACTTTCATCAACACCAGAAATATTTTACGGGCCTGATGGTCAAACTCTTCCACCAGATTTGATTGCCATAGAAGAGGAATTAGTAGAAGATTCCACACTTGGAACCGCATTTCACTTTGGAACTGGGCTTTATCTTTACCCTACTACTCTTGATTACTTTGATTCATCTGATCCTTCTTGTTTGCAAGTTCTCGTTGAATCTTTAGGAAAACTTTTGGGCCAGTTAACTATTGTTGAACAACTGTTAACATCCAAGACTATATCATTTGATGCAGCTACAACAGAATTTTCAGTTGTAACTCTTTCAATGTTTTCTACCACAACTGAGTCGCATCTGTATGGTGAATCGTCTGTTCAGATTGGTTACTAATCATTGTCTGGAACCCACTCAGGGGTTGCTTCTACAGAATTGTCATCACCCATGTCCTCATCTGTAATTCTACCTGGTTCTTCTTTAATGGGAACTCAACAGTATGATCGTGCACATCAGCATCAGGCTAGAAAATCTAGTCAACCAAGAACTGTGTATCCATTAAATACTGGATTACCACCATATGGAGACAAATATGCTTATTCATTGTATCCTCCTTATCCTGGAGGACAACCATATGGTAATTTCCCACAATATTCAAGTCAAATTGGAATTAGAGTTTGTCAATGGAAACCAAAAATGCCAACTCAACCAAAGCTTATGTATCTAACACAACCGATGCAAAATGTGTCAAATATTCCTACTACACCTATTATTACTACTATGCCATAGTCACAAGCACAAACTGTTTTATCTCAACCGATACAAACTGATCCTTCTTCCTTGCAACCACAAGTTTCAAGTCAAGAGGTTCAAGTTTCTCAAGTTCTTATACAACAACCACTTGTTTCTGGAGCTAAGCAACAAACTCAGGTTAGTATACCTTTATTTGGATTGACCTAGGCTTACAGTGGTATAGTTGATCCATAACTTGGTCAACCTTTCATTATTGAGCAGTAACAATTGGTTCAACAACCATGGCTACCGCAATTCCAACAATTCCAGCCTCAGTTTGGATTTGGTTCACAAGCTCAACCTATTTTTTGTCAATATCAAGCTTACCAAGGTCCTGGACAACAAGGCTTTGCCGGTTATGGACAACCACAATTTCAATCTGGTTATCAAAAACCACCTTATACTTGTTTTGTTCAACAACCTTACCAAGGTTACCAAATGCAGATCCCCTATGATGGTCTGCAAAGACCTATTACACAGGCAATTCCATCATATCCTGGGTATGCTCAACCTGACTTGAATCAATAGTTGCCATTCGTAGCAACTTTAGAATTAGTAGATTTAAACTGACTCACTAATGATCCAATTGCATATGTACCTTGGTGGCCAGTAATTCCGCACAAGTTACCATCTGATATTTCGAAGTTTAACAGAAATGTTGGGGAAGACCCATCGAATCATGTTATGACCTTTCATTTATGGTGTTCATCCAACACTTTGAATGATGATTCAATCAAACTTTGACTTTTCCAAAGAATGCTTATTGGTCCAGCTACTAAATGGTACATTAAATTACCAAGAGCTTCTTTCAATAACTTCACCACTTTAGCGACTACCTTTTTGAACCACTTCCAGTTACCTATTAGATACGAGAATAGAAAAAAAATCTTGACCAACTTTAAATAGACTACCTCTACCCATATATCAGATCATATTCATGAGTGGTGACATTGTCATCGAATGGTTAAGACATACGTTCCTGATCAGCTTTTAGCTAAGTGGGTCATAAAGTCCTTGTTTCCATCAATCACCACGGATGTGGAAAAAGGTGGAGTTGTCACAGAAGAGAAAGTTATCACTCGTGCCCAATACTTGTATTTGATTTACACACAATCCAGCACACTCTATGATAAAATTCCTAATGCACCTAGTCCAGCTTAAACTATTCCAGCACCCCCACAACTGAGTAAGGACTCTCATGCCGGTGACGATGTGATCAATTCTTCAAGCACACAGATAGCAGGAAGTCCATCTATTCAAACTCTTGTTATTTCCAATCAAGCTGCAAATGCATCAGAAAATACTCATGCCTCTGAGATTAATGCTGTGTCATTTGACAGAGGCAAAAATCCAAAGCAACCAGGAGGTAAGAAGAAGGGGAAGAATAACAAAAAGAAACAAGAAAATCCCACTCCTGAGAAATCATATAATTCCCCTACCACAATTAGGAAACCTCATTATCGATGTATGATATGTAATGATGAACATTATACAAGAGATTGTCCACATCACTCTGAGGTCTCTAAATTTTTAAAATCTTCAACCACATCAGCAGTGTTGACAAATCTGTTTCCAACCCCAGAGACATATTTGGTTGCAATTGATCATGGTTCCACATCCCAAGTACTCATGTTATCCATCACAAATCCACAAAATGATGTTTTGGTGTCAAAAAGGAACAAAGATTATGGAATTTTGTCGTCATCGAATAACGAGACCACTGATCAACCTAGTACTTCGACCTCGACTTCATCAGAATTTGTTCCATCAATTGTACCTAAATTGACCATAAAGCCACCAAAGGGAGTTGTGCACAAATCAACATTCAATCCCCATGCTCGAGCAGCTCAAAACTATAATATAGTCAAGGATATGGCTCAATCACCTTCCACTATGTCGACACTTGAGGTGTTGCAAAACTATCCCTCTCAGAAACAAGATTTATTGCCAGCAATATGTGGAATAGATCCTACCGATTCAAATATTGTGGTTTTTAACCATGCTGGATATTCAACATAGTTACTGACACAATTATCTTTCCTGATACAAGTAAAAGCTTTCAATAAGAACATTCACCAAACTATTATTAATGAAGGGGCATCTACTTGCATTATGTCCATGAGTTGCTGGAAAACACTTGGTTCACTGCTTGTCACAGTCACCAACTACATTAAAAGCCTTTGATGGAAGGACATATACTCCATATGGGATTTTGAGTAACCTGCAAATCAAACTTGGGGGCAAGACAATTATTGTTGACGTTGAGGTAGTTGACGAAATCCTTGATTACAACATTTTACTAGGAAGGCCTTGGGTATATGCTATGGTTGTTGTTGTTTCCACATACTTTCGTACAATTGCATTCATTTTCAAGAGTGGAATCATAGTCATCGATCAGCTAGCCTTCTTTTCCAACAGTTCATAGGCTACAGGAAACCCACTGTCACTTCAAAGTGTTGGATTAGGTCTCCTTAAAGATCCTTCTTTGATGGGCACTTTTACCCTCCTACCACCATCTGGTTTAGCGAAAGTGGAAAGCGTCGAGACTTGCAATATGATTTCTTCTACATCATCTAATTTTATGAATATTTCCAACTACTTTGAAACTGATGGCCATTGCAAGGCATTGCCACTAAGCCCCATTGAATCATCATAGCAATCAATTTTTCGGGCTTGTGCGGCAAACCCTAATCCACACTCAATAATTGTATGGGTAGATAGATCGTTAGAATATGGTACCTCTTCAGAACCTTTTTCACATATACATTCTACAGATGAAGGAATTGTCACATGAATGATGATAGGAGAGACACCGTGGGAGGATTATTATCATTGTTCCCACCTTCTAGATGACAATGAAGATTATTCAAATGAACTAAATCACCCATCAATCGTTGAATTTTTGTCAAATTATGTAAATATTGTAGATTCTGTGTAATTTTTCCAACATAGAAGAAACACTTTCTATAAACATTTCGACCAAGCCTAACATTGAAGAAAATATTCATGTCAGCAAATCCTGTTCTTCATTGGAACTTGATAAATATTATGCTCTTTTTCACGAATTTTGAGATATCTTTGCATGGTATTATGAGGATATGTCATGCATTGACTCAAGTATTGTTGAACATGAGATTAAAATGTACCCTGATGTCAAACCAGTACGATAGCAGCTTCGACCTATTCATCCTAAGAAAGATGCTGCCATTAAAGCAGAGGTTGAAAATATTTTGTGTGCTGGCTTCATTTTCCCTGTACCTCTTACTGATTGGGTATCTAATATTGTTCCAGTAATGAAAAAACAAGGGACAATTCGAGTGTGCATCAATTATAGGGATGTAAATCAAGCATGTCCAAAGGACAATTATCCTACACCCTCTATCGACTAGATTACTGATGAATGTGCCAGATGCAAAATCTTTTCATTCATGGATGGATTTTTTGGCTATAATCAAATCAATATCCGCCCACAGGACCAATCAAAAACTGCTTTTATATGTTCGTGGGGCACATTCACTTATCAAAAACTACCTTTTGGTTTGAAGAATTCAGGGGCTACATTTCAGAGGATGATGAATTATGCCTTCCATGACATCAAGCACATTGTTCAACCTTATCTTGATGATTTACTTGCTCATTCGTGCAAATGGACTGATCACCAACAACATTTGAGAGAATTATTCTTATGATGTCGACACTACAAGATAAGACTCGATCCACATAAATGTGTGTTCTATGTTGGCTCTTGTCGATTGCTTTGATTCATAGTTTCAAAAGATGGAACTCAACTAGATCCCATTAAGGTTCAGGGAATCCTTGACTTGCCTCCACCTTCAAACTTGTTACAAATACAAAGACTTCAAGGGAAGGAAAACCTTCCGAGGAGGTTCATTCCAAACTATACTAAATTAGCTAAAAGTTATACATGTCTATTGAAGAATGCAGTACCCTTCCATTGGGACCAAGTTGCGCAAGATTCTTTTGATGCTCTCAAAGATTCCCTGATTAGAGCATCATTACTATCAAAAAGACTTTTATTTGTATCTCACCATTGTAGATACAACCATTGGTATGGTTTTAGTTCATGAATAAAGTGGAACTGAACATCTTATTTTCTATTTGAGTCGTAATCTCAACAATATAGAAAGTAAATATTCATATGTCGAAAAGTTAGCCTTGACAGTTGTTCAAGCTATACAGAGATTTCACCATTACATCCTCCTTTGCAAAACTACCATTGTATCAGATTGCAACCCTATGACATACATTTTTTCACATCAATTACTAGGGGGAAAGCATTCTAAATGGATAGTTATCTTGTAGGAGTTTGATTTGGAATTCATAAAATCTAAATCAAAGAAATATTTTGTCTTTGACGAGTTACTTTGCGATCTTCCCTTATCCTCCAATGATTTAACATTAGAAGCATCAATCTTGGATGAGCCTTTGTTTCTTATCTTATCAAGAGATCCATGGTATGGAGATATACTAGTCTATCTACAGACCCACGCTTTTTGGCCTAACACCTCTCACTCTGAATAGCGATGTACTCGATACCAAGCCAAATATTATATGATCATTAGTGATACACTTTATCATCGTGGTGTCGATACAATCTTACGTAGGTGTCTTGCTCATGAGGAGGCCGAAATTTTTTTGAATGAGTGTCATTCAAGTGCTTGTGGGGGGCATTTATCTAGTTACACAACTACACAGAAAATTCTATGTGCTCGTTACTTCTGGCCAACCATATTCAAAGATTACATTCTTGCTATCAGAAGTTGCCATGCTTGCCAGATATTTGACTATAAAACCAGATTACCACCTACACCACTGCATCCAATCGTTGTTGTTGGCCCATTCAAAAAATGGGGCGGTGATTTCATGACATGTAACCCCACCTTAGTGGCGGGGGGCATGCATATATTATAGTCGTCGTTGACTATTTTACCAAATGGGCCGAGGTGATGCTAACATTGAACAATAATGGTGAAACAACTACTCTCTTTTTTTTCAACCATGTGGTTGCCAGGTTTGGTGTACCACAAGCTATAGTTACAGATCATGGGACACATTTTCACAATCACTTGATGGTCGAATTAAATGCCAAATTAGGACTATCACATGATAGTTCTACTCCATACTAGCCACAAGCTAACAGACAAATTGAGGCTATAAACAAAGTCCTTAAGCACACGTTGCAAATAATCATTGGAGTTCATAAAAGAAATTGGCATTTAATCCTGTACTCGGCTTTGTGGGCATATTGAACCTTAGTGATAAATGTGACCAGATTTACGCCTTTTCAGTTGGTGTATGGTTTGGAAGCAATCTTACCAATCCAATGTGAAATATCATCTCTAAAACTCGCGATTGACCTTCTACCTAACACTTATGAAGAAGAAACATGTTTCTTGGAGTTAATCCACCTGGATGAAACCCATCATGATGCCGCAGTGGCTAATGAAGTGCATAAGAAATGCATCAAGGTGCAATATGATAAAAATGTTAAGCCTCATGTCTTCTCAGAAGGTGACTTTGTCTTGCTTTACGATCAAGATTCTGATAAACTTGGAGCGGGAAAATTTGAACCACTATGGATGGGCCCTTATATTGTTAAATGTGTGTTGACGAAAGGTGCCTACGAGTTAGTGGACTATGATAGGATTCCATTGTCGCAGCCCCGAAACTGGTTGTACCTTAAATGTTACTATGCTTAGTTAAGTGTAGTAAAACACATTATATATATGCTTTGATTGCATTTGTGTGTGTTAGCTTCTTTTAGAGTTTTTATTTGGTCAGGTAATCGACTTCACATTTGTTACAGATGTCGAACTTTTTGGAACCATCTGTTGGGTATGCTGATGGAGCTAGTCATAGTACACAGAATTTATCTTCTGCAGCATGGGCCATTTTCGCTCGAAGTGACAAGTTAGTGAGTTTTAGAGGGATATGTATTAGACGATCAACAAACAATATCGCTAAGTATATCGTGTTGATTGAACTCCTCTCTGATGCCATTTCACTTGGCATATGATGAATCATCATTAGGCTAGGATCACAACTTGTCGTATTACAACTTACTAGCATCTATACCGTCAATAACCTAGTGATTCATCACATGTTCCTTAGAGTTCTATTCTGGAAAGGTATTTTGAGTTTATTCAATATCATCACATTTCCAGAAATATAAACACATTAACCAACTCTCTAGCAAACTATGTGTTAATAGACATTGGCGACATATGTAGAGTAAACATTTTCAACATCACTTGAATAGGATTGCATCGCTTAACCATAATAAAACTCTAAAAGTCAAATAGATAGTTGTAGATAGATATATATAAGTTTTTACAAATAGTTTGTGTCCAAGACAAAAATTGGTCATCGGACCCAAAAAACTCAAAAACGTATGCAGAAAATATCCAAATAGACTAGTGTTTCACATGATAACAGGTCACAGCCTGTGTTATCATGCATAGGAGTCTCATGCAATGACTTGGCATGCCAATGATATGGTGCTGCAATCGCATAGATATCTCCTCAATCCAGACATCCGAAATACCCAAAGTCAAACCCTCTATGTGATCCTATAGCTCGGCCAAGGTCTCTACTAAATCCAAGTCTCGGAGAACAACTCTCCCAACAACTCTCTATACTGGTGCACCTGCCTTGTGTTGGCATCCCATAAGTCGAACAGATCCAACATCTACATGCATAAAAAGAATTTTGTTTATTCTTTGCAATAATAAAAAAACACAAAAAAAGTAGAAACTTTAAAAAGAAAAAACATTGTCGTCAAACAATTTACTAATAGCACTCCACTACATTCCAACCGGCAACACCAGATCTGGATCACCACAGAAATACATCCCAGAGTATGGATATTCTACGAAGGCCATCTCCTGATGGTCAAACCACTCAAATAAAGCAGAGGTAAATGAGATCAATGATTGGCCAACATCCCTAGCCATAAGATCTACCCACCTCTCCATCCGTGGGTCTCTAGGTCCAGGTACTCCCAATGAGATGTGTTGTGGCTGCATGAGTTGGATTCTCTCCAAGGCAAAAGAAATCAAGGTAGACCCATAACCAAAATTTTTTGTCTTTCCATTCTTTACCTTGGTTAGTTGTTCCTTCATTAATGAAAGAACTGCCTCACACCAGTTAAACACCTTTGGCTCTAGGCACTCTAAAGCACACTGCATATATGACTTGTTTTCCAAATGTAAAGTTGCGCTACCAGCCAGTTTGGCAAGGGTAAAAAGGATTGTTATCAATGGTAAATCAATGACATCCCTGATGTTGATCTTTCTGTCTCTGCTAGGTTGAGCTCTTTCCCGGTGGAACTGTCATATATAATCTCTCACTGACTCATCTCCTCTGGTAAATCCTGATAATGAGATGGGGGCACCCAACCTGACAGCCCAGTCAGAAAGTAAATATCATCGATGGTAAAGGGGATCACTTTTCCCCTAGTGTGAAAATATTGAGTAGGATCCCAAGAACAAACAAGGTATTGTAACAGTTCAATTTGTTTCCGCATGCTAGATAATCAAGAATACTTTAGTAACCCATAATTCATAAGGGTATCAACTATTCCCTTATCATTTAGGGCAATCATGTCTTTTTCTTCATGCTCTCGTTATCTCCATATAATCACCATTTTGATCTTATGAATGTCTGAAATGCAACCATTAGACAAATTAGGATCCATTTTTTGCAAAAAACAGTTGAAAATTTGGGAGAAAGCAGCTGTCAAAATTTGGTTTTTGCACCCATTGCACCCTTCCATTAGAGACAGTGCACTGTAATGCATACTACCTTCTAGGTGTATGCAATGCAGTGCACCTTTCAATATTGAAAGGGTGTGCTAATCCATAGTGCGCAAAATGAAACCCCAGGGACTTCAAAAAGCATATTTTTTTGCTAAAAAATGAAAAAAAATGGAATTAAATGGAAGAGAACAGGGATATCTCCTACCTGGTCTGAATGGCATGAGAAATGCTCCACTGAATCCTCCACAATCAGCTAGTGAAATTTGAGGTAAAAAACTGCTCTAGAGCTTCAAAGTCAAATGGTAAAAGTGAAAAGGTGAAAATGAATAATAAAACTTGTCTTTTGGTTTATTTATTTCACATTTATTGAGTAAATGTTAAGTTTCATTCATTTTATCCATGAACATGTACTTTTAATCCTCTTTGATGGAGTTTTGAGAAGGTTTAATAGATGAAAGAAAAATTCGATGTGCTTAAGGGTAAATTGAACATCTTTGACCACAAAGCAAACTTTTATTTCGTTTTCGATCTTTGTTAAAAACGAAAAGAAACCCCCTTAGAGTCCCTTTTAAACTCTTTTTAGGCTCTCTAAATATGAAAAGATTGTCGAGCACCTGTCTATTCTATCTCGTTAAAGGATTGGAAACGACAAATTTCTCGTATTATTTTATGATTTTTCAGACTTGAGAGATTATTTTACGGAAAAGAACTTATGGAGTATCCTTTTCGTCCCTTTTCAAATTATCTAAACATGAAAAGGATAGAGTTGTGTTTGTCATTAAACTCGTTAAAAACATCAAATAGTGACAAGTTTGTCCATTTAGACAAGGCCGAGTTTCAGCTTCTCTACACTCGTTAAAGTGTCAAATAGTGATGGATTCACCCAAAGGGTGAAATTATACAACAAGCATATGTTATCCTCCTCAAGCTTGAATGAAAAGGTACTAATCAGCAATGACTGGGGAAAATGGGAAAAAGTCGAGAAAACTTTATGGTAGCATCGCTCTTGAACATGACACATTCACCTCATCACTGTGACTATGTTGGTTGGGTCATTTAGCTTGATGGTTATCACACCATTGGTGTATCATACCATCCATTTACTTTGTTTTGGGTCAATGCTGCCAATTCATCTTAGTGTCACCAATATGTTCAAGAGATGTCATTTAGTTTAAACTTCACCCATTGCAATATTGTAAACCTTCATTTTCATGACCGCCATTCCTGAGCCTTGTCTTGTCAGTCAATTTTCATCTCCAAAAATCATTTACTTCATTTTGTGTCGTAGATGTGGGATACATCAAGGCCCTCCTATGATGAGTTGCTTCTTTTTTACATTAGCACATCATCCAAGAAGTTGACTTAGAAACACCCCTTCAATGCCTTGAAGCTTGCATACATCACTAGCAGGTTTCTCGTTTGCAGTGATAGGTTGACATCAATGGCCTTCAACTTAAAGACTTTGTACAGTGTTCTACATCAAACCATTTATTCACGCCATGTGAAATGTACTATAGTACCTTGAGGGTCATCATCATTATCGGTGATTCCTCTCATGTCTATTAACGGCTTACATTGTTAGCTAGTAATCAGATGATGTCTTTCCATGTTTGACTTCAAAACATCTTTTCACACGGTTAGAATTGTACATTGAGTGAAGATTGAATGAGATTGAAGACCTCAGATCTAGTTTCATCTATCCAGACTACGATATATTTAGGAGTACTAAATAAAATGTACAATGGCCTTACATTCATGGTCAACTGTTCATAGGTATATATCTGTAGACGACTATATTTGTATATGTAATGAAAGTTTATAAGCTTAGCATGGGCATGCCTCCCTCAGCGAGTTCATGAGAAAAATCAAATTATCATGATATATGTATTGTAATTGATGCAGGTCACCTTCCATTCAAAACCTCCTCTCCTTGTGATAAAGCATTTCACCCAACATATATATTTTTGACTTCATGCTTTAGAGGGCAACTGTTACAAATCCATTTGCACACATCAACCCCAAATTACAGATCAATATTATTAGGGCCCATCTACCCCTAGTGCAGTTGTTACATGCCCTAAATAAGTTAGTCATCAGAATGCCTCACTCCCAAAGAAGTTCCATCACTAAAAACATCCAATAACTACCTCTAAGAAGATCAGCGTAGGCAGGCCTTCATTAGGGTGCGCTGCAATGCAAACCATACACTAATAGGGTGCTATGAGTGCACTTGGTCCCTCTTTGGCCTACGCTGGGTGAATTTGAGCAAATTTCTGTGAGGGTTTGAAGATTCCTTATCCACTGGAACCCTCTAGAAGTTTCTCAATGCCACCTTCTCCTTTGAGTTTGCATTTGGATGAGAAAGGGAATTAGGAAACATCAATCCCCTACCCCTTCTTCCATGAAATTGATTTCTAAATTTAGAAAGGCATTCATTATCTCCATTGATGGCATAACCTCCTTCACTCACCTATAAATAGATCACTCATCTAAGGGATCAGGGGCTTAAAAATATTGAGTTGTAAGGAGATGCTGGTGATATGAGATTAGAATTGAGTTAAAGTATTGTTATAGTGTTGGAGTGTCTCTCTTAGCATGAGGTTGAAGAGGAATTGAATTGGAAGAGTGTTGTTGCATCGAGCTCATATGGGTTTTAATCTTTCCTCTTATCAATAAAGTTTTCAAGACTTTTTCCTTATGCTTGTGTTACATGTTAATGCTTTCATATGTATATCATGTTCTCAATTCCATGTTATTCATAAGGAATAGATCATTATCATTTTGCATTTATGGGTCTTTGTTTCTATAGTTGTGCAGGTACTTTGCAAGTGATTTAAGTATGGGAAGGAGCAGCAAGATTGGTCAAGGGAGACAAGGAGCTAGTGAAAACTACAAGTAGGTTTCTCTCCTCTCTTGTTTTATCTATTGATTATAGAAAAGGATTGAGATTACTTTGTATGTTGTTTCTAGACCTGCTACTAGATATAGAGGGATAGATGTTTGTCCAAGAACACTAAATATTCCTGAAACAATGTGGATCTAGCCAAGATCCAAGTCATTTGGGATTGGCCATCTCCAACCACTCTGACAGAGCTCCGCAGCTTTCTAGGTGTTGCCAACTTCTACCGCAAGTTCATGTTGGGATTTTCTAATATCTTGGTCCTTGAGTCAAGTCACCAAGGGAGGAGAGAAACCAAAATTCTTTTGGTCTGAATATCAACATAAGGCTTTCATAAAGTTGAAACATCACCTCTTCTCGGCAGTAATTCTTGCATTACCAGACTTGCAACAACCATTTGAGGTCGAGACATATGCCTATGATTATGCTATTGGGGTAGTACTTTCTCAACATGGGCATCTAGTGACATATCACAATGAGAAACTTTCAGACATAGTCCAGAAGTATCCCACTTATGAAAAAGAGATGTATTCCATTGTGTAGGCTTGTCGACAATGGAAGCATTACATTTTGGGGAAGGAAATGGTCATCCACACAAACCAACGACCCTTGCTTCTTATGGGCATAAGGGAAATTACAGAATGATCGTCATCAGAAGTGGACAACATACCTGCAATAGTTCCATCTAAATATCAAGTATAAGAAGGGCAGCACCAGTAATGTTGCAGATTGCCTCAGTCGACCACCGATCATGGTGTTAACCACTGTGCTCAACTCTTGTGGGCATGATACTTCAGATTGGTCATTTCTCTACAAAAGTGACCTAGAATTCGACCACACATACTAGACACTCTTGGAGGGTTAGCATGTTCCATATTTTCACCTACAGGATGCCCTGTTATGCCACCTGGGTCACCTTTGTGTTCCTTCAAGCAAGCATGCCAAGATGATTTGGGAAGCCTACTATAGTCAGGCTGCACGGAATTTCATGGTCGAGAAAATGGTGGTAGTACTGCAGAAGTATTTCTATTGGTTGAATCTTTAACATGATTCCAGGAAGTACATTAGATCATGCACTGCCTCCGCAATTGCCAAACCGACCATCAAGAAGCAAGGCCTTTATACCCCATTGCCTACCCCTACTCAACCTTGGGAATCCATCTCCATGGATTACATATGAGGCCTTCCTTCTACTAAGCATGGAAATGACTATGTTTTTGTGGTTGTTGACAGGTTCTCGAAGATGGCCATTATGGCGGCCTGTAAGAAGAATATCACAACAAAAGCCATTGCTAAACTCTTCTTTGAATGAGTGTAGGTGCGCTTTGAGATCCCACAGTCTATTATCTCATATCGGGACAACAGGCTCCTTAGTACATTTCGGTCCAGTCTCTGGTCAATTCTAGACACCAAGCTCATGAAGTCCACTGCCTTTCATCCTCAAACTAATGGCCCGACAAAGGTTGTGAACATGATGATCATACACATTCTATGCATGTAGAACTCCAAGAATCCATGCACATGAGATGAGAGCCTCACCTATGTTCAGTATAGCTACAACCAGGCTCTCCATAGCTCAACTGGCCACACCTCTTTTCAAGTGGGCTTATGATTCCAACCACTATGCCCCATTAATGTGGCCATGCCATGTACAGCTACTCATGCAGATTTGACCCATGTCCAGTCCAAAATAGATGACGCAAACAAATTCATTGAGCACATCCAACATATTCGCTAGCAGGTCCATGTTATTCTAGAGAAATCAAATGCCAAGTACAAGTAGCGACATGATCAACATTGGGTGCCACACAAGTTTTAGTTGGGCGACAAAGTATTGTTTCATTTGAAAAAAGAACACCTTACCAGAGCCTATTGAAAACTCAGACCGCTCTGATATGGTCCATAGACCATTACCAAGGTTGTGGGATACAATGAATTTGAGCTCATCATCCCCCATTCCTTGGCTTGCACCTAGTGTTCAATGTGGACCACCTTTAGCGATACTTTCCACCATTACTAGACACATCTGGGATTGCAGAACAACTCACACCCACAGAGTTAAATCCAGATTGCATAGAACAAGCTGCAAATGATTAGATCATGGAAAAATAGATCAAGCACACTCACCAGTAGAATATCCAACTGTATCGAATTATCAAAGTAGGCCAACTCCTTCACCAAGGCAAGTGGCTCACCAAGGACCAAGTCCAACACAAGTTTCCTCATCTCATGGAGGAAGTGAACACAACGGGGATCATTGCTTCCTAAGGGGGGATGAATGATCTAGGTGGATAATGGTGGCCACCTACCAAGTCCACTTGGACCGCACCATTGCTTCTTTTAGCTTTTCAGTTTCCTTAATTGTAGCACAATTTACTATGTTTAGCAGTTTTTCCTGTCGTGAACTTCTAGAGCTGTTTTGAAGCCCTAAATGAAGTTTTTTGGGAAACCTAGGAGCAACATGCCATGGACTAATGTTTCTCTTCTGAAAGTTTTAGTTCTCGAATAGATCTTTCTAATGAGATATTGTGCACGTCAAACAGAGATCGTATGCCAAAGTTCTGACCTTGCGAAGTTGATGTACCAATTGACCCAAACAAGGCCCACAGTTTAGCATTTCATCTTCTAGGGTTAGGTTTTTGGATTTTTAGGGTTTTCCAGTATTTTCTCAATAATAAATATTCCTTCAAGCCTCCTTGTAACATAGTTCAGAGCTAGCCTGCAGAGGTTTGGTCTAATGGCAAGCGAACAATTTGCTAAGTCGTTCATGCAACTATGCAGGTCACGAGTTCAAACCCCAAGAGTACCTGGGGGACCATTCAGGTGGGCTAGGTGGGCCCTCCTAGAGGTTATAGAGGTAGTCGATGGGACTCAACCCCATGTAAAATGAGTACGATACCACTGTCGTTGCCGATTCCTCTAGTATATATAATAAAAAAAACATAGTTCAGAGCTAGGTAGCCGCCACATCTCTTCTCAGAGATAAGCTACCATCACCCTAAATAGTTTATTTCCATTTCTTTTTGTAAGAGTATTTTAGTATTTTACAATAATGAAATGAAGTATTATTTCTACTACACCCCCATATGTATGGTTATATCTGTAATTTGTTGGGTTCCTCTTTAAATATGGATCACCAGGCCACTTTGCCTTCACCATCATATGTTTATGTAGATAAGAGATCAAAAAATTACCCCGTGATGTGGACAGGTTCGACATTCAAAAAACATTGTGGAGGGTTGAGTGTGAAAGACTCCATGATAGATGTGCAAAGGCTCAAAATAGGATAAGGGGACACAACTTGTCATCTGGCCCTCCTAGCACCAGAAATGTTGATGGTGCTAGACCCACCAACATGTCAGCAGATCTCCCTGATATGAAGTCCCAATTAGAGCTCAAACAATTTGGCTTAGGAGTCTCAGCAATGGGTCATACGGTAATTCCTTTACCTCGATTTCATACAAAGGTAAGTAAGATGTCCCTATTGGTAGCAAGGGTGTGACACATGTATTAATTCAAGGAAGGTGCATGAGCGGTTCTAACATGGAGGGTGAGGTAAGTGTGCACCTTGGAAACCTATCATAACATAGAGTTAAGAAGGGAACACATGACCAAATATGCATCACAATATGGAAGGAAAGTTAGCGAGCAATCCAAAGTGATGGTTAAACCAACAACGCATTTTAGAAATATTCATACATACGTATATAGAAATAGCTATTCATGCATGCATAAGAAAATAGATACAAATATGATTTAGAGTACTCAAGATAGTTGGAATACAATACAACATATGCATGAAACATGCTCACTCTATTATATTAAGAAGTGTAATTTCTAGTCATACAATACATCCATGTCCAACGACTAGTTCCAACAGTGAAATGTTACAGCCATAACTCCTTACTCCTCCAAAAATATATACTAGCACTGTGCAGTGGAGAAGCCAAAGCTCATGACAATATTGTCCAATCTCTCTCTAAGATAGTGCTATCAGAAGCTTGGCTAACCAAAAGCCTCTATAATGAGTTATGAGAGACTATTTATAGTAAAGGGTGGGGTGGCCCTTGACATTCCACTTTGTGAGAGTTCATCTACCCTCATAACTCTTCATCTACTTTATGACTGTTACATCCAACTATCAACACTTGAACTTCCACTTGACAAGACATTACATACAATCTGCACATGCACCCATGTGAGACAAAATGGCTTGAGCAAGGCATATAAGACATCACTAACACTTGGACCGTTGTGGTGAGACCAACTCTTTGACAACCTTCTGATGGTCGATTGTGGCAAACTGATGCCAAGCTTGGTTGTCTGTGATGGTGTCCATGAGATCAGTGGTGAAATCTTGCTAAAGCAAACTCTTGCCTCCATTGCATATGGGTATAGTGATATGGCTCCTTAGTCAAACTCATTTGATATCATGTGCATGGTCATCCTAGGTGTGAGCAAAGCGACAACGTGTTGATGCATAGTGTTTGTGTTGATCTACAAGCATGTGCCGGTGGCCATGCACATCAACTTGTCAAAATACATGTTCAACACCAGTTGGACTTGCTTCCTTTGTTTGCCTCAGTGAATGTGCCAAATGGGTGGGATCGCATGCGTGTGCACAATGACGTGCATGCTTCTAAATTCCCTTGCATGTGATCAACAACACTGCTCACCTTGATTGTTCTGTGCTAGCTACTACGATAGATCCATAACTTGTATTGGCACAGTTTCATCCGTCTTTGCATGTTGCATCCCCTACTATACCTATTCGTGTTGTAACTCATTCTCTCATCTATGTAACTCTTGTTCTTGCTTGAGTTGATTCTTTAGCACATGCAAACTCTGTTTTGTTCTCTTCCTGTGCGTGATCTTGATTTCATGTTGTCACCTCATAGCCTCAATCTCCAAAATTTCTATCGTCATGAGTGGATCTTCTTGAACTTGTAGCTTTTCTATACCTTTATGCTTTCAACAACCTTCCTCTTGCATTCGTCACATGTATGTCTTTATGGATAGGTAAGTTCATAGACACTTGACCAACTGCATCCCTAGTTGTGCTCTTAACAGTATCTTTGTCTCTGCTCTCACGGAAGTCATTGTACTTGTGTTCTGGAGAGATAGACGAACACCTGTGATGCCAAGAGACATAGCAACAATCATGGCAAGAAATCCGTCAGTCGAAAACTGAAAAAACCTTAAGGACTGACTTGCAACATGCTTGTGTGATTAAACATGAAGGTTGTGCGATTTCCATCAAGAGGTCGGGAGATTGACTGCGGAAACTACACAATGCACAGTCTAGCCTGGATTGCTGAGGAGTAAAACTGCATAATGAACAATTTCAATCAACAGTGATAGGCAACCAACAAACTACATTGCACAATTTCTGGGTCTAGTGGGACACTGCCTCTAAGAATTGTGCAACGCAAGCCTAGAGGTCAGTGGTGACCCATGCTTGCACAATTTCTAGAGGGAAGGCAAAGCCTCCGCTTCTAGAAATGCACAGTGCTAACCGAGCAAGGCACTTCCGGGCCAAGACAATGCAACCTAGCCGATGGGCGACTGAAAACATGAGAAGTATAAATGCATGGTGAGATGAGTGCAAACAAGAATGAATGATCATACATGGAAGCAACAAGTGCACGATTCAGAAAACGAGATAGCATGTATGTGTGTGAAGCAAGTCACCGAGTAGCGACCATTGTGCAAAAACTATGTCATGCATGCAACAATAGTGATATGCAAACAAAAACTGAACGATGCTTCCACAAGCTAACATATATAAAAATGATAGCAAGCGCTCACTGAAATCAAACAAACAACACTCACACAAAGCAAAACACAAAAAGTGACAAAAACACAACACAAGATGTGAAAGGCGGGCTTACCCCAAAACAGTTGAGTTGAATGTGCCGACAACTCGTAGGTGCAATGTGGGATGTCAGAATTGCAAGGTCGATGTCAGGAATGAGCACCGTAGTTTCCAGTCGATGAGTTTTGATAAAATTGAGGTTGTGACACGCATGTCACAAATCTAGGAAAAGTGACACTTGGTGGGAGGTTTCTGAAATTTTCATTGAATGTAACTTACAACTGCTAAAAATAGATCTCTGAATCAAGGGATGCCTTTGCATGCTGCCTTCGAAGAAGCAGTCCATGCATGAAAATCTACTTTTCTTGGTCCCGGAGGGAACTGGTCAACTTGAAGGCAGATGCATTAGTCTGTGAACCTGGGATGAAAATCTGTGCAGTTGTTGGGCTGAGCAGTGATGGCTATCTCAAAGGGATTGCACAATTTCTAGGAGGAACAGGTGACTATCTCCTAGGATTGAACAATTTTTGGGTTGAGCATCTGTCCTGGGAGAGACTGTGCAATTTTCTCAAGGAAGCATGTTTGACAATATTACACAATTTCTAATCCCAACAGGTTGCCTAGATGGATTTGTGCAATTTCTGCTAGCTGTTGGGTTGGCTGTCCCAAAGGGATTGCACAATTTCTACGAGGAACACGTGACTGTCTCCTAGGACTGTGCAATTTCTGGGCTGATCAGTTGGCCTGGGATGAATTGCACAATTTTTGGGAGGAATATTGTCAAGAAGAATTGGGAAATTTTTGAGCCCAGCTGGGTGTCCAACTGGGTTTGCACAATTTCTAAAGGGAAGCCTGGTTCCCCTCCAGAATTGTGCAATTCCCAAAGGGAGCTTCTCAACCAACAACTGACACTAAGCCTTGAAAGAGGTCTATCAAAGGGTTGGAACAAGCTCGCATGCACGAGATGACAAGACTCTATGAAATAGTTGGAACTGATGTGCTTGATAGTGCAAGACATGATGTTGAATATGGTTGGTAGTGAGGCTCCAAAACGAAGCTAAGGGAAAATTTTGGAGGGTGGCTGTAGCCGCTACAACAGAGTGGAATTGCTTCTCCCCACCACATGAAATAGTATGTAGTAGTAAGGATATAGAAAATTATGTTGCTTTAGCAAGTGTGAAGAAATTTCACCAATCACGTCTAAGCCCCATTGTTGAAATGGTTCTTCCACTGCAATAAGTTGTAATGGGGTATATGGCTCCTTTCCTCTACTGACAAACCTTTGATAGAATAGGCACTTGCGAGAATAGTCATGAGCATAGTTGAATAATGTGAGCCAATAGAAGCCAGGCCACATAACCTTGTGTGAAGTTGTGTCACCCGCGAAGTGTCCCCTGGTTGGTTCGTCATGGAGATCATGCAATATTCTCTCTGAATCATGCACTTGCAAGAACCTAAGTAGAACTCCATTACAGTTCTTTCTGAAAAGCACTCCATGCACCAACTGGTAGGATAATGCTTTGATCGGAAGTTTCCTCTTTTTCCATGTAGATAAATGAGAGGGAAATGTGCCATTCTCAATATACTAGTAGATATCTATGTACCAAGAGTTTGTGAGGGTACTGGGGGAAGCTCAATCAAAATTATACTTTCAATTTCATGCTCCCATCTAGATGGATCTTCTTCTTTTTCATCTACTCCATCTACTGCTAGTTGACAAAGACAATGCCCCTTGATCATGTGAACTAACTTGAAAACTAAGTCATACTCTTGCAATCTAGTCATCTAGTTCATTCTTCTTTCACTAATCTCTTGTTGAACAAATAATGATCTCACTGCTGGGTGTGACACAAAGATGATACAATGTTTTTTCAAGAGATAGTTTCAGAAGTGCTTCACCACCTTGTAGACTACATAAGCTTGTTTGTTAATGGCAGGGTAGTTGAGTTTAGTTCCTTGAAGGCTGGCACTCATGAAAGATATTGGCCGCTCATTATTCTAATCATCCTTTTGTGTAATAACAATGGTGAGAGAAGTATCAGAAGCTAAAGTGTAGAGCATAAAATATTGGTTAAAACATGGGTTGTACAGAGTAGGTGCATCTGCGATAACTTGCCTGATATGGGAAACAAATCCTCTTCCCTCTTATCCCACTTATATTGCACATCCTTCCTTACATCTCCTACATGGGTTTGACAATGTAAGTGTAATCAGAGATGAATTTGCACATAATATTTATATTTCCCACGAAGGACTGCATATCTTTTTTGTTTACCAGGAAGGGAATTTGTGTTATAGCTTTGAACTTTTTTGGGTCTACCTTAATCCCAATCTTTATGATAAGATGGCCAAAGAGATTACCCTTAGATATTGTAAAATTACTCTTCTTGGGATTAAGGGATATGTCATATTTCCGACATTGCTCGAAATGTTTCTTCAGATGGCATAAGTGGTCATATCCTTTCTTGGAAAACATCATAACATCATCTAGATAGAACACTACATTGTACCTAATCAATCTACTAAATGTGATGCCCATTGCGCGTTGGAATGTTGCACCAACATTTACCAGCCCAAATGGCATTCTTCTGAATCCGAACGTACCCCACTTTGTGCAAAATGTTGTCTTCAGTTTGTGAGGCACTCAGACCAAAACCTGGTTCTAACAAGAATACCCATCTAGCAAAGAAAACATTTATGACCTTGATATTGTTTGTAGTATCTACTCTATAAATGGAATAGGGTAATTATCTTTATTCGAGGAACGATTTAAGTTGCAGAAATCAATGCACAGGTATATTTCCCCAGACTTATGTCTAACGGGGACTAGGTTGGATATCTAGGTCGAATGTCACACTTTATATATGATCCGAGTATCCAACATTTTCCTTAACTCCTTTTGAATCAAAGGCTTGAGTGTGGGATGTACCTTTTGCGGCTTTTTTTGGAAAGGCTTGGCCCCTTCTTCAATCAAAATTATGTGCTAGATTATTCATGTGTCATAAGTTTTTATCTCATCATACATCCATGCGAAAACATCTCAGTACTGCTTGAATAAGAGGATACTATGGTGTGCAAAAAGTACCCAGATTAACAAACTTCAAATCTTTTTCTATTCCAAGATTTATTTTGTCATTCGACAACATTGAACTATGGGTTTTTGTGTTAGGTAGTCATCTAAAGAAATTTTTGTAGTCATACATATTTTCCAATGATACGACACCTTTTGGCATGGGTTTCTCTGTATTTGTGTGAGTTGCATCCTACAGTGTTCTCTCATGCTCGACTTCATTGATAGTTGCACCCTTAAATACATTAGTGTTCCCCATAAAGTGTAGTATCTTCTGGTCATCGTTGAAAATGCATAAATTAGTGATATTGTTAAGGACGGAAGGATTATAAATAATTTCTATAGAAAAACCATCCCTAAGAAGTAATAACCTAGCAACAACATTTGATAATGCATCTGTAGCTACGTTACACATCCTACGAACAGAAAAAAAATATTGAAAGCTTGGAACTAAGAAATAAAACACCATAGCTCTTGTTGATAACCTTTTATATGGGGTGACACACAATGCATATAAATCCAATATTGAGGTCAATGGCCCTTTCTAAGCCCATGATGAGTGCCTCGTATTCTACAATGTTAGTTGTGCACTCGAATTCCAAGTGCCTTGAGATGATGAAATGTTTTATTTGTCATGGGTCTACTAAAACACAATCATCTCCGTATCCCTAATGTGTCTTTGAACCATCAAAATACAATGTCTAAACATCATATGTACAAGGAAAATGTACTGCACTATTACTATTACTACAATTACTACTTACTGTACAAATGCCATTTTCATCAGTTGGACTAGGAAGGAGTTCCAATTGTGTGTTAGGTGGGACTGGGGATGGATGAGCAACATAGCACCCTAGATTAGTTTCTAGGAAGCAAATTCCAATGATAATATCTCTGAAAGCCACAGCTTGATTTTTACCTTCAAAGGGAGTGACATTATGTTTCATGTAAGGCTTTGAGTTTATTTGAATTTTATCGTTTCTTCCCTTATATGAAAGCCATAAGTGTGAACAGTTCATAGAAAATACCCTTGTGATTTTATGGACCAATCTCTACTCAATAATACATTGTACGCTTCTAGAATGTCTACAATTACTATATTTATACATTGGTGAACTCGTTGGTGAGATGATAAGAGTATAAACACATTTATGAGTTCCTAATAGCATAGACAAGAGTCTTGTCCAACTGACTGATCTATGCATCTATTTGATCCCATTTTGCATTGATTTTATTTTTTACAAATAAAGGCATTATGTTTACGTATGCATTAGAATTGACTAACAAATTGTGCACATTTTAATTGAAAATTTCAAACGTTAAAAAAAATGGAGGGAAGAGAGTATTTGCATGCATTGTTAAAGTGTTGAGTACATATTCGAGGGAACCAAAGGACTTATCATATCCCTTTTTTGAAGAAGAATCATTACCTAGCATGAATTGTTCAAGTGCGCAGACAAGCAGCTCTCATTGGCTATGATCAAATAGTTAGATATTCACATGAGATTTCTTCATATGTTCAACTATGTTGTAATCCAGTGTGGGAGACATTGATGATGTGTCTAGAAGAGTTGATTTATGTGCTACTTCCGTAATGATGGGATTACTTTTGATGTTTGCAAAAGTACATTTGATTGTAGCCACACTGCCAAACTTCCTCTAAGTGTTTTGGGATGACTTGAGGGGTGATTTGATCTTCCTTAACAAATTCACTTTTAACTTTTTTCTTCATCAACTCTTGTGTACAGGCTAGGCCTTGGCCTCTTAAGGTTGTATTGAGTGTTCTGTGGTTGAGCCGCAACCTCACTGAGTGGTTGTTGTTCAACACTCTACTTGTCAGCTATGAAAACAACTGTGTATTCATTGCTTATCTAGCATTCACAATTTCATTGGCAAGAACATACTCTTCCTTCTCTTCATCCAACTCAGTCACGTTATTTGAAAGTATTGTATCAATAAAATGTTCAACAAGAGTATTCATGTGGTGGTTCCATTCCAAGCATGTTCTTTTTGAATGATACTCTTGATGAAACGAACAATATTGGTCCATGCCCATACTCCCAACATTCAACATAATGCTTCAACTAACTTGACCAACTCATTGCTACTTCTATCAAAGTTGGCCTCCCTTCCCAGAAAACTAAATTTAGGAGGCTTGCTACTCACGGTGGTCTCACTTGGCCTTTGTTTTAACTCTCCCAATTCATTGGACAAAGACTTAATGGTTTGGGTCAAGTTCTCACGATGAGTTACTTCTTTCTCCTTGGCCTTACTTATGGAGGTCTGAGACCCTTTACCTGTCTCTTTGGAGTCCTTTGTTAGTTCTTCATTTGCAATGACTCCAATTGTGCACAAGTTCTTTTCAACTGTGATAGCTTCTTCATAATTTTCACCTAATCTTGGCTTCACAATTATTTTCATGATTTGCACAAATGCTTATTGATAAGGTATGTGTAATAATCAATAGTGATGGAGTCATGGGGTTTTTTATGTTTTGGAAATCTATTCAATATAAGATTAAACCTATGATTGAAATCCTTCACTTTCTCTTTATGCTCCATCTTAAGACCGTTCATCTCTATTAACAACATGGTGGGGGTTTTACCATCAACAAACTTCTCAATAAATAGTTTCTTAAAACCCATCCAATTCTACATTGAGTTTAGAGGAAGGCTATAATACCATACAACTACTCTGTCGTCTATGGTACATGGAAAAAGTCTACATGCAACATCATGATAATGTACCCCAAGAATTTGCAAGTGTAGGTAAAATCTGTCCAAGTGATCCTCCAGCTTCACTACATTGTGAGGATCATACTTTGTCAGTAGCTTCTCCAGGTGCCTCGACATCTTGTGTAACACACCCAATAATGCAGGTGGCCCCTAAGCCATCCAGTCTAGATCTTGGTGTGCCATATCTTCTTCATTGTTTTCCTCCTCTTCGTGAGAATTTGATGCGTCTTATTATTCTACTTCACCACTTAATCCATAGAATGTATCATCTGAGAGTACAATGGTGTCTTCGTCACCACTGTTAAAATATGGAGACTTCTCTAGTTTCTCTTTGTTTTTTGCAATCTTCGCCAACTCTTCAAGGGGGAAAGAACCATGTCTTCAACTGTCGAAACCACTACTCGAGTAGGGGTGTTCATGTTCCTCTTTGGAAAATATTAAATATTATATACTCTGAGTATCAATCAAGTAGCTCTTGCAAACTTACAGGTGATAGGATGGATGGCTCAAATTTGGTCGTAAGAGATTTTGTAAGTTTGTCTGATATCAGGTTTAGAAGAATCACCAACTTGAGAAATATGAGGTGCAGAGAATATTGTTGACTTGATTAGAAGAAGTAGGATTTCGTTGGGTGAGGTTATGAGCCATAAAACATTGGCTTCCCTCTTTTTAGCACCATAAATGTTGATGGTACTAGACCTACCAATATTCAAGGGGTATCCCCAATATGTTGTCCCAATTAGACCTCACATTGTTTGGGATAGGAGACCCATCTAAAATATGGCTCGATTATTGGTTTCTTTCAAACCATGTAACGAAATCAAGTAAAATTTGAACCATTTGAAACCTCGCAACAAAACTAAAGCAATGAAAATGGAAAATGAAAGTCACTAAATTTTTATTTAAAGCCTTATATATAGAAAATGATTGTAGTGCATGAAACATATGAACTCACATACAAGACTTATAAAACATCCTATATAATCATTTAACATTTAATTATTATTCTTTTATTTTTCTTATGTTTTAATTTTCTCTTATTTGCCATTTAAAATAGAAATGCAAATATCAAACTATGTAATGAATTCAATTGTAGATTATTGTGAATGTAAGCTATTTCTCAATGTTAATTATATCAATGGTAAATTTGTAAAATATTATACCTTGGTATTTATGAACCTTCAACATTCATACCTCATTCTTTGTGGAGTTATGATAAAAGTGAGAAATCTTTTCGTAAAAAAACATGATATTGAGCAACTCATTATATTTCTCCATGGAATTTGACATGATATTCCATATTTAAATTGTTGATGTACTTTATTGTAAATTTTTAAACTTGGATTAAGGTGGAACAAGTAATAAAGATATCTTTGTGGTTAAGTTTCCCAATAAAAAGTGTCTAGGATAAATATATTATTTATTTTTATTCCTTTCTATTAATTTTTGTTTTCTTTTTTGTGTTAAATTCTCATTCTTTATTTTGAGAGATTGAAATTGTATAATTAATATTAGAAGACATCTTCCATGACTTTACAATTCACATCCATCAATTGCACTGTCTACAAAATTGTACATGATAAATAGGGGCACACCAAGAATCTAACATGTTGCATACACATTGATTGACCAAAAAATAATATGATATGTCACTGAACATAATCACTACCATCCATAAAGTACAACTATTGCAAAACAATGAAATGTTCAAGATGAAAAATATTTTTCGCCCACCAATATATGTATTTGTGGATTTTTTGTAACCCTTTATTTGAAGGCAGAGTGAAAAAAACATATGTAAACCAAACATCAATGGACCACATCAAAACAAATTGGAGAAATATGAACACCCACTTTAAAGAAGATAGAAAACAACTTTGAATAATGTTATCTTTATTAAAACAACATCCCTAAAGATTATGGGTGAATTTCAAATATTTTTGATTGAATTCCAAAGATTTATTAACTTTGACTCCAATGTCTTAACACATCCCTATCCTCCCCATATTATTTGATTTTTATTTATGCCTCATGCAATGTGATAGCTTTACCTTGTAATTCTTTCCAATAGTTTAGTTTATTTAAATTTTTCAGGCCAATAAATTTTATCTTATTAAACCAACGAGTGTCGTTAAGTATGACAATGAATTTTTAAAAATGAATTTCTTTTTAACATCCTTTATTTGTTCTTCCTTTTAAGATCTTACTAGACCCACTTCATTAAGTTCTCTTTGCATCTAAAAACATTTTTTTAGAAACAATATCTTAAAAAAACCCAAGTTTCTTCTCCTAAAACTGTCATGAAAACATGATAAAAGCTCTTCCACACATATTTGGAACCAAACATTTTGTTAGAGAAACCTTGTACTTTGCAATAACCAATGTACATCACTCGATTAGCATTAGATAATGTAAAGATAATGTGATTTCTAAATAGTTTTTGGAAACATGTATTTTATTTTATGGTAAATCATTAACATATTAAAATGAGGTTAAAAATATTAATTTCAAAACAAAGTTCAGCATTGACATAATAGTTCAGCATTGACATAATGGTAGATGGAATTATGTAAGAAAACCCCTAGATTGTAACTAAAATACAATGCAAATAGGTAATTTTTTAAAACAAAGTTCAGCATTGACATATTTGTGAAAAGACCCCTAGATTATATATTAATTCTATTTTAAAATACAAGGAAGTAACTTATTTGTTTAAAAAAGCAAATAAGTTATTTTTACAACTGTTCCAATAAAAAAGGTATAATGCCATTCAACAACATAAACATAAGTACAGTTAAAACACTAAACATGTGGATGCATTGACTGTCGTACTCAACACTTGTCTAATTACAAAATTGCTGACGCAGAACCGGTCATAGAACCGGTCATACTGAACATTCACCTATTAATTACAGTCCTTTCCGGTAAATTTTAATCAGCTATTAATTACAATCCTTGCCACTAAATGTTAATCACCTATTGGTTACAATTCATTCAACTAAATTTGTTCAACTACAACTGTGATGTCTTCTTCTTCTATACTAGTGCTGCAAGACTGTTGCTTCAAAGCCATTAACAGCTTCATAGAACAAGATGTAGGCATTCATGGCATCTTTTGGATCAGAAGTTACTGTTTTGGATGACCCAAAAAAACTATGCAAAGCACTTTCCTCTATCGTTTCCACCTTCTCATCATCACACATGAGCCATTGGTCACCGCTCTTCACTAAAGCACCACTGAGGCAATGTAATGTCCACAATTCATCCTCCATCCCATATGCACCACTACAGCAAATAAAGAGTACAGAGAATCGGCTGCATTTTGATCTCCACAACTGTTAATGGGCAGTCTAAACTCCTTGGAGAATGCCACTCGATACAACAACTTCTTGAATCCCACCACTTCACCGTCGTTTGTGTACTTGAAACGTTTCAATTGGCAAATGAGAACTTGAGGTGGGGACTTGATTTTCAATCTCTCTTCAGCTTCTTGCAGATGGCAGCAGTTATCGCACCAGTACTTGTCTTTCCCACCGAGTTTTTCCACAGCGCTGAATGCATTTACACAGCTTGACAGCGAATAATTTTGTTGTATCTCCACGCTCAGATCTATAAACGGTTCTTCTTTGCGGGTTACACTCTCACAACATAAACACCGAGTTTCGTTTGTAAATGTACCTCCAAAGATCTGCCTAATAATACTAATTTTACTATTATTCTTTGGGCCTCCTTGCGTCCCAAATTGATCTTCAGCTTCCTTATCCTGCAAGGGAGGATTTTGCGTGTTATTAGATCCTGTGATTTCTTCGTCGAGATTATTCAAAAGAAATATCAAAAACTCATGTGCATCGTGATGGGTTTCACTGCAACGAAAAATCTTGTTCCTTTTCATTACCAGCTTTCCAAACTGTAGGGGACAGAGTTGAGGCATATTTTTGGAGTGCATGAGATAGAACAAATCGGCCAGACGTTTTAGTAGATTATCGCTCTCATTCTTACTTCCGCCATTACCATAATATTGGAGTAACTTATTTCTGAAAGGAGCGCAGAAATAAAGAACCTGAACAACACTATTGAGGTAGCAAGTATTGCCCAGATTTTCAAGACCGACATAGCCCTGATGATCTTCATTGTTTGTTGGAAAGATTTCTGACACAATATCTGAAACCCTATGACGATTTGTCCTCAAAGCTTTCAATCCCCAATTCATAATATCCATGATTACTAATCCTACTTCAAAGTTCACGAGCATAATATTGCGCGAGTATCAATTCCTTTCAAATGGAAAAATAGAATCAGATGTGGTGATTGAGTATCAATTCCTTTCAAATGGCAAAGTAGAATCAGATATGGTGATTTTATAGGAAAATGACCATGGGAAATACGTAGCCATCGATTGCATTAATTTTGGGCCGACTTTTCCATGTGCCCAACTTATTTTTATTATTACCTCTCAATCTTTCTAACTTTATTGGTACTGTGGTATTGTACATTTCCAGAATATCTTGAAATTTGAAGGTCAATACCTTTAATTTTATTAGTATTCCAATGAAGTATTCATTGCCTTTTTGTTTACTCTGGACAAATTTGTTCACGGGAACAAAAATATGTTGGAGTTTATTTCTTTTTTTTCAAAACATTTGATCTTCTAAATAGATTCAACACCATAAAATTTTTTAAAGGCAATTAAAATCTCCAAAAATTCTATCTAGTTTTTATTAAAATCTTGCCACAATTTTCATTATTTAATGGACAAATTAAATCATTAAACTAAGCATATTTGTATTGTATATTTGGAAAATATCTTGAAATTCTATGGTCACCATTCTCCTCATCACAAGATTTTGAAAATATATCTACATATCTTGAGATTCTATAGCTGAGGAGAGGGTATAACACTTGTTAAGATTTCGAAGGAAATCCGACACAAGTTCAACAATTTTTTTTTTCTTTCAAATAGGCTTTATTTTTATGTTTTCCTCTTCCTAACATTCATAGGTTCATTAGTTCTGAATAGAAGGGCTCCCAGCTAGCCAAATGGATATAGAAGGTGATACCAAAACCCAAAGGACAAAGGGCTCTCATATAGCGAAATAGAAAAGGAAGGTGATCGCAAAATCTATGTGGTAGTTAATTTATTGGGATAGTCACTTGAGAACAATTACAAGGTCCCAAACAATTTAATGGATTGGGTAAGTCTGGAATAAGGGAACATTCAAAATGTCTTTAATCATTAGAAAGTATTGAGATAAGTGAGGATTGATATGGTCACAACAACTTGTGGTTAGCAATCTTTTTAGCGATGTTAATAAGTTACTTTTAAGAAATATGGAGATTCTCTTTCAATAAAATGAGAAAGACTCGTATTACAACTTTTTGGTATAATGGTTGGTGCTCAACATAAGAACTAGGGACTGAAAATGAGATTAGATATTGGTGGGAGGAATTTTCAATGGAATACATTGAAAATATCACATCTATTTGGAGGGAGGAATTTCTTACAAAATACTTTGAAAATATCACATCTATTTGAAGGATGTTCTAGGTGAACTCAAATGGGTAATGAATTTAGTTGGAGGTGAGTATATGGTTACGATTAACTATTAGTCCTTATTCTCTCATGCTAGGGTCTAAGGAGACTATGTGGACTAAGTTGTATTAGATGAGAGTACCTTCTAAATGCATTGTTGGTATTTGTTGTATTCTTTGCATGATTGGCCTCATGTATTGCACATTGATGTGACTTGAAAGAGGTGCCTCATCCTCTGAATTATATTTTATGTGTATTTTGCATTTTTTTTTTGTTATTTACTACACCATTTTTTCTTTTGGTGGTTTTATGCATATGTTTTTCTACCTATGATTTTCTAATTCTTGTTAGAAAGTGAAGGTTGTAATATAATCCAAATCAACAAATTAGGGTTTTGGATGCCAAAGGATCATAAATATTGTATTGTAAATGATGAAGTTGATTGATGATGAAAGTTAAATGTGCCACTCTAAATATTTTGTTGGTTGTTTTAGTTAGGGGTTTTCAAATTAAAACTCTAAGTCTTATATGTGATTTCTATTGTTTACTTTTTTATTTATAAAATGTTTGTGCATTACTTACAATACAATTTTAAAACTTACTTGTATCCTCTTCATATGGCTTGTTTTTCCCAACAAAGTGCTAACATGGAAGCTACTCCAAAGGAAAAAATTCCATGATCTAGGTTAGGGTTCACTATGTAAGCAACATAATAAATGTACATCTCATTTATTTATGGGTTCCCCCTTCACATTGCAAGCATGGAGGGAGGTGGAAGGGCATTCATGACTTCCTAATTTGTGGAAAAAGATGACAGAGGATGACAATTTCAAGGGTTGGTTTATATGAATGGACCTAAAATCTTACAAGACGTTGTGTTGTCATATCTAGTAGTATGGGGGATATAGAAACATAGAATGTTAGCATTTTAAAATGTTATTACCCTCCATCCCTTCATCCTTCCAAGTTAAATCTTTGAATTGAGCCTATTTTATTCCTTTAATTTCACTAACCTTCCCAAATCCCATTTATCATTCGTGACTTTTGGATCAAGAATAATTCTTTTTGGAGCTTTTTTTATGGTGCCTAGGGTGAATTGTGTCAAGTATATAGATTGGGGTTTTTTTATATTGATGGAATCTAACATTTTTTATGTCAAGGAAAACATAGGGGTAGAAACAAATAATTCTAGTGAACTTAAGGCCATTTAGTATTGCCTAAAATTTGCTCTAAATAATAATCTTAGGTCTCTTTAGTTATAGGGAATTAGCTTTTGTTAATAAAAGGGTTAATGAAAAGCTATAAATTTATAACAGAAGTCTACTCTCTTTAGCACAAAACTTGAAGGACATTCCCATTTAGTTTTTCCACATATTTTTCTCTCATATGTATGGGAAACATAATCCTCTAGTCAAATTTATCTCTAAATAGGCATTACATCTGCCACAAAAATTTATATTAGAAAAAGAACATTTGGTTGTGGTGGCAGAGGGCGGAAGGGGGTATAAATTCTATCCAAATTTTAATTCTTCATATGTATTAAACACTAGTCGGTGGGATGTCATGTAGTTATGTTAGTTTTATTGTTACATCTCTTTAACATATAATTAATTGTGGTGACTTGAAATGAAGCCTTATTTTTCTATTTTTGTGAAGATGTATGGTGAACACTTTCTTAGCCACTCATATATGAAAGATGATATTGGAAGCTCTTTCCTAGAGTTCTAATCCATGGAACAAACATAAGGGTCAATAGCTAAATAAGTAGAGTACCACTGTTCATACTAATATCAAAATTTCCATGAGAATTGTATTTCAAATTTCGATTGAAGTATAATAAGTTTTTATTTGAAGAAACCAAAAAATATTAATGAATTATAAAGATGGAAGATGAAAATACCCTATATGGAAGTATTTTTTAGAACATTATATTAATCTCTTCATTAAATTTTCATATTCATTTTTAATTCATAATTTCAATTGGATTTTTTTATGGTTTGCCACCATTTTTTGATAAGATTGTAATTGATCAATAAACAACATAAACCAATATTTTCTAATACATATAAATAAATCATAATAAAGGAAACCATGAAGCAAACTACAAAAAGGAAAAGGTAGAGATAGAGATAGAGTGTATATATAAATCACATTGTATGCAAAGAGTACATTCATGGAATGAAAACATAGAGTGCATGCATAAATCATATTGTTCTATTTAAACTATTAAATCATATTGGAAACTATATTTATCCAAACTTGTTGTGGTCATGGATGTGACACCAGAATGATTATTGGGGAAACTTGTGAAAACTTACACTGAGGAGGATTTGTTAACATGTCTCTTGTCATGTATGTAAATTCATTATTATTTATCATAATACTCATATTATTCAGTAGAAATGAGGGTATTTTAAAGGAAAGTTTTTTTTGTTATTAATAACATATTATGTTTAATTTAGTTCCATTTTGTTCTAATTTGGGACGATGCACCTCAAAGGTTTTATACCTCTTGTATCAATATCTCTCAACATACCTTTGAATATAGTGATAATATCATTTATTTTTGTGTTATGGGATGTTATGCCATGGAAGAACATAAAATTAAGGTATTTATTATGGTAACTTTATTTCGAATGTTATATAAATTTTTCATAATATTTTAAAATTGAATGCTAAATTTTCAACTTAATTGGTTCTCCAAGTTTTAAATTAAAATATTATGTATGTATTTATATTTACTATGGATTAGAAGATATTTTTAATCACAAAATTTAGCATTATCTTTAAGAGAAAGGGAAATAAGTCTCATGACCACATCCTCTTTCTCTATCTCTTTCACCCACATGCAAGGTACAACACATGCAAAAAGATTAGGGGACATACACATTTATTCCTTTCATGTGTGGTAAACAAATTTCTTTTCACAATTGTATGCTTGACTCTAGTTCATATGCCAACATAATTCCATTGAACGACATGAATCAAATTGAGTTAAAAAACACAAGGCCATATAGGATTGTGTGTGGATTTGACTCTAAATTTACCCATGTCTATGGTTTAATTAAATATGTCAAGGTTGCTTTAACTGATAAATCCTATGATGAATTTCTCATGGCATCATAATTTCAGTCCACATTTTATTTTTACTTTATTTTAAACATAGGGTATTATGAGCTTCTTTTCTAGGGTACCCTCTATCTTTCCTAGGGATAAATATTTAGTAACATTTTGCTCCAATTATGAACAAGTCTCCTCCTTCATCACCATTGCATGTAAAGGGAATTATTTTACAAAATGAAACCATCTCATCATCTCATTTGCGTAGTGGATCTTTGATGAAATTTTACAATTCAAAAGTGTACTTGAGGAGGAAACTTGCCCCTAATTAGAGCCATATGTTACCCATTATTATTCCTTGGGGAACATATTGGATTCCCTAACTAAGAAACTCTAAACATCCCCTATTTAGAAAAAAAAAAAATGGAGAGAAAATATGATGCCATGCAAGTTGTCACAATGTTTATTAGCTACAACTACCTTGACATATTTAATTAAAACATAGACCTAGATATATTTAGATTCAGATCCACACACATTCTTGTATGGTCTTGTGATTTGTAAGTCAGGTTGATTCATGACCTTTAATTCCATTACATTGGTAGAGGCTAGAGAGTAAAAAATACAATGGTGTAAACATAAATTATTTTCAATTGATGAAAGGAAGAAAGGTGCATATTGCTTATTTTTCTAAGCATAATACACATTTTTCATATATTTTACTTAGTGTGTGGGTGGAAGAGATATAGCAGAAGAGGATGTATTCCTGAGACTCTTTTCCGTTTCCCTTGAAGACAATGCTAAATTTTGAGGTAACATTTTTGGTGTCTTTGTTGGGGTATAGTGGGGCCTCACACTATGGGGTTACATTTTTTCCTAAATATTTTTGTGGGAATGCTTGATTCCTGGAAGACAAAAATGTTATGAGAAGCATGGAAGAAGCACAAGTTTCAATATGGATATTTTTGAATATAAACAAAACAATAGGGGGGTTCACTACTAAGGTGACAAGTGTGGTGGATCCTATTGTTGTTGGGGATTTAGTGACGCCTAACACTAGGGTGCTAGTTTCTTACTATCAAGGCCATAGATATTGTCGTGGGAAAATCACAAAAGCACAATGACAAAGTTCATGCATAAACTTAGATTGTATGAGTTACTAGAGGGACCCTCAATCCATTGTAATATAATTATGGAGGATAATATGTGCACCTAGGTGGTAGCCAATGGGATGTGATTAAAAAATAAATAATATAATAATAACTGGTAATTAGTATATATTTTTAATCATACTCATGATAAAATATAGATTCACATGACTATCATATTATTGGAGGTGTTTTGGATGCATTATTTTGTAGGAACCTTGACTTATGGAGCATTCCTTCCATAAGGAGTAATTGACATGCTTACTCTATCTTGAAGATGTTTCTTTATATTTTTGTATTTTTTGTGGTTGATGTTTTGGGAATTTTAGACTTTGAAGGTTTATACTTGAAGTTTTATAGTTTATAATTTTTCGATTGCATATATTAAGGTCTACTAGAAATGGAATAAAATATTTTGGTTGGGCACAAAGGGGGAGATTTTTGTTTTACTTTTGTAGACTGTTTTGGATGGAAAAAAGAGGATGGAAATATTCAATTCAGTTTTATTTTTTTCATGAAGAATTTGAAGAAGCAAACCATATAATTAAACTTTCTTAAAAAAGAGACCTAAATTTGAAAGAAAATTGTCAAAAATAGAGTTTGTGAAGTAAAGTTATCATTGATTAGAAACATTTTCTTCTTAGGGTTGTCAATGATGACCACTTGGTTTATATATTGGATATGTTTTGATAGAGTGCATGTGTTGTGAAAATTCCTTAATTGCATCTAACATGAAATTTATCACCTAAAGCTGAGAAAATGATACACACACAAAATAAAATAGACACTAAATTTTTTGGAATTAATAGTCCCAAAAAAAACTGCGAAGGGAAAACCATTGGAGCATATGAGGGTTTATTTTATTATTATGCAACAAAAATATGAGTACAACATCTTGATGCCCTACTAGCAATCCTTAGGAAGATAATTTGGCCAAAATAATTAGGAGAAAAATTCTCCCTCTACAAAATAACTTGACCTCCCTCTCGCATGCTCACACTACTATCCTAGGCAAGTTGTACAACCCATGAATTAACATCAAACTCGGTGGTATAGCCTTCTATTACCACTAGATAAATCTTCCCTACCTTTCGGATGATATTTCTAGCCTCCAACAACTCAAACAAACCCTCCTGACAACTCACTCACCTTGACTCGATAATTCACATTGCTTGGATGACTTTCTCTACAAATATTTTGAACTCCCTTTTCGAGCCTCTTTAGCACTGAAAAACTACTTGGAAACTCCTTCAAAATTATATGTGTTGATCCCTCTTTGATTCTATCCCTCTAGCTTGAACTTCCCCCCACTGACACTTTGCACACTAGGTAGCTCGATCTACCCTTCTCTTTATCTTGCAACAATGTCCCTTGTATCCTCCTCCATCCTATTGACTTACTCTTATAATATCTTATTGGAGCTTCAAAGACCATGATTATCTCCTCATCAATAACTAATATCATCTTAGACTTGATATTTCTTAATCAATTCCAATTAATTAATTATTTTTTCTAAGCTAGGCATTTTTAATTATTGATTAATTACTTTAGTTAAGGTACTTTTCAAGCTTTTCTCATGGAACCTTTTATGGGTTTTGGAGATATCATCCTCCTGAGCCTCTTAAACATAAACTGAGACTATAAAATTTCTTTGGTGCTACTAAAATCTAACACTCCCTCGTATCAAGGAAGGTGTTCTCTCATAAATGTCTCCACTCTGTAGTTGGCCCATGTTGTTGGTGTGTGACATTTGCAACAACTTGTTACTTTCCACCATATTAGTGTGCATATTGCGATTAATTTGCTAATGTTGTAGCTAAATCACTATGCATTTTCGTTGTTGCCGACAGTGAATTGTGCCACCGTGCACTTCTTGAGTTCCATCTTATTTCATGTTGCTACAACTACTAAAACTAAGAATTGATCTAATGTCCCTGCAACTAGCTTGTGTAGTTGTCCCTTGAGTCTCTAACTGTAATTAACTCTCCTCAGTCTACTAAGTATTTCTTTGTTCCTAACTATCTTTGTGCCCATCTATTATCTAACTGCAACTAACTTTCCACTATCTTTCAAGATCTAGCTACGCATATTGACATATCGATCTCCTTGCTACTAAATACTATGGGCCCCTATAGCCAATGTAATGATCAAAGAGGAAACACATGTTTGATGTTATCCTCTGTGGACCCTACCCAATCTTGCAACTCTAAACCATCACACTCCTCCTCCATTTTGAGGTATGGCCAATATCAATTGAAACCCCTCCAAACTAGAGGTCAACTCATCTATCTCTTGCAAAGTTATTTTCTATTTCTACATATTCCTTTTAAGACAATTGATGATGTAATCATCAAATTCACCACATTTGAAGCATTTGACCTTCAACATGTCCTTTGATCGAGGTGGATGTTGGTGACCACCCACCTATCCCATTTGGACCCCCACAACTGTCTCTTTTATTTTTTTAGTTTCCTAAATTGTAGCATAATTTAATATTTTTAGCAATTTTTCGAGTCCTTAACTTCCGGAGCCATTTTGAGGCCATAAACGATATTTTTAGGGAATATGGGGGCGACATGTGTCCATGGACTGATGTTGCCCTTCCCAAAGTGGTAGTGCTTGGATAGATCTTTCTAACGAGCTATTGTACATGTCAAACAGAGATCGTATGCCAATGTTACGACCCCGAGAAACAGATGTACCAGTTTACCCAAACGGGGCCCACAATTTGGCGTTTCATCTTATAGGGTTAGATTTTGGGATGTTAAGGGTTTTCCATTGTTTATCAACAATAAATAGGATTTCAAGCCTCACTGTAACACAATGCAGAGGCATGTAGCCACCACATCTCTTCTCAGAGATAAGCTATCATCATCCTAGCTATTTATTTCCATTTTCTGTTTGTAAGCATATTTCAGTATTTTACAGTAATGAAATGAAGTATTATTTCTGCCGCATCTCTGTATTTATGGTTATCTCATCTCTGTATTTATGGTTATCTCTGTAATTTATTGCATTCCTGTTTAAATCCAGATCAGTGGTATCAAAGCGGTCTGCTTTTTTTTTGTTTTTCTTTGCATGTCCCCAAAGAGGTCGAGATATAAGGAGTTAGGGCTTGAGCTCGTTGAACCTTGACCAGCCCCACAAATCCCGATGACCTCCCATGGAGGATGAGAATAAAGGCAAGGGGGCAGGAGATCCTATCAAAATCTTGCTCGAAGAAGCCCTCGAGCAGAAAAGGAACGCAACAAATTACAGATATAACCATAAACACACAGATGATATAACCATAAATACAGATATGCAGTGGAAATAATACTTCATTTCATTACTGTAAAATATTGAAATATGCTTGCAAACAGAAAATGGAAATAAATAGCTAGGACAATGATAGCTTATCTTTGAGAAGAGATGTGGTGGCTACATGCCTCTGCATTGTGTTATAATGAGGCTCGAAGGCCTATTTATTGTTGAGAAACAATGGAAAATCCTTAACATCCAAAAATCTAACCCTAGAAGATGAAACACCAAATTGTGGGCCCCGTTTAGGTAAATTGGAACATCAATTTCCTCGGGTCGTAACTTTGGCATATGATCTCCATTTCACACGTACAATAGTTTGTTAGAAAGATCTATCCGAGCACTACCACTTTTGGAAGGGTAACATCGGTCCAAGGACCCATGTTGCTCATAGATTTCCCAAAAAACATCGTTTAGGGCCTCAAAATGGCTTCGGAAGTTCAGGACCTGAAAAGCTGCTAAAAATAGTAAACTGTGCTGCAATCTAGGAAATTAAAAAAACTGTAAGAGATAGTTGTGGGGGTCGAAATGGGATAGGTGGGTGGCCAATAAAATCCACCTCGATCAAGATCTCAAAGTTTGCCAATAGTGTTGCCTTCCCTATAGCATCAAGCCCTTCATAGACGAGGTATTGTGTGATGTTACACCTGTGGATGTTTGTGATGTACTATTAGACCAGCCGTACTTGTGGAGACGACATGTGGTGTATGAGTCAAGGCCTCGCGCTATCATTATTTATTTGGATAATTCATTATATAGGATACCAGAGGTAGCCCCACCTACTGCCACCTCTTTGATCACTGCTAAGAAAGGAAACAAGCTCATCTCGCAGACTAGGAAATTTATTTTCTCTTTGATTCTCTCCCAAAGTAAGGGGAAGATCATCACCACATCCATGACTCCCACGAAGGGTTCCTCCACGTAGTAGTAGTAGCAAAGGAATATGGTCATGAAAGAAAATACGAGCAACTTCTCCTCATCCACACGGGTACCACACAAGCTTCAGGTGAGCAACAAAGTATGCTTGCATCTATGGAAAGAATGCCTTACAAAAGCCAACCAGAAGCTCTTACCACACCGACATGGTCCTTACACCATTACCAAGGCTGTGGGAAACAACTTTTTGGAGCACAAAATTCCTCCATTCCTTCGCTTGCATCAAGTGTTCAATGTGGACTATCACCAACCATGCTTCCCACCATTACTGGACACATCAGGGAGTGCAGAATAGCTCACTAGAGACCCAACTTAGCAAAAGCTTCCTCATCTCATTGGAAACTCAATGCAATGGGGACCATTGCTTCCTAAGGGGGGAGTAATGATCCAAGTGGATGTTGGTGGCCACCCACCTATCACATTTGGACCCCCACAACTATCTCTTTTAGTTTTCTTAGTTTCCTAAATTGTAGCACAGTTTACTATTTTTAGCAGTTTTTCGGGTCGTGAACTTCCAGAGCTGTTTTCAGGCCCTAAACGACATTTTTTGGGAAATCTGGGGGCAACATGGGTCCATGGATGGATGTTACCCTTACCAAAGTGGTAGTGCTCAGATAGATGTTTATAAAGAGCTATTGTACGCGTCAAATGGAGATCATATGCCAAAGTTACGACCCTGGGAAATTGTTGTACCAATTTACCCAAACGGGGCCCACAATTTGGCATTTCATCTTTTAGGGTTAGGTTTTGGGATGTTAATGGTTTTCCATTATTTCTCAACAATAAATAGGCCTTCGAGCCTCATTGTAACACATTGCAGAGGCATGTAGCCACCACATCTCTTCTCAGAGATAAGCTACCATTGTCCTAGCTATTTATTTCCATTTTCTGTTTGTAAGCATATTTCAGTATTTTACAGTATTGAACATGACACTTTCACCTCATCACTGTGACTATGTTGGTCGGGTCATTTAGCTTGATGGTTATCAGACCATTGGTCTATCATACCATCCATTTACTTTGTTTTGGGTCAATGCTACCAATTAAACTTAGTGTCACCGATATGTTCAAGAGATGTCTTTCATTTTAAACTTCACCCTTTACAATATTGTAAGCCTTCATTTTCATGACCACCATTCCTGAACCTTGTGTCATCAGTAGATTTTCATCTCCAAAAATCATTTACCTCATTTTGTGTTGTAGATGTGGGATACATCAAGGCCCTCCTATGACGAGTTGCTTCTTGTTGACATCAGCACATCATCCAAGAAGTTGACTTAGAAACACCCCTTTAGTGCCTTGAAGCTTTCATACATCATTGGCAGGTTTCTCACTTCTGGCAATAGGTTGACATCAATTGCCTTCAACTGAAATACTTTGTATGGCGTTCGACATCAAACCATTTATTCACACCATGTGAAATGTGCTGTAGTACCTTAAGGGTCATCATCATTATCGATGATTCCTCTCATGTCTGTTAACGGCTTACATTGTTAGTTGGTAGACGATGTCTTTCCATGTTCGACTTCAAAACATCTATTCACATGGTTAGAATTGTACATTGAGTGAAGATTGAATGAGATTGAAGATCTCAGATCTATTTTCATCCATCCGGGCTACAATATATTTAGGAGTACTAAATCAAATGTACAATGGCCTTACATTCATTGTCAACCATTCATGGGTCTATATCTATAGATGACTATATTTGTACATGTAATGAAAGTTTATAAGTTGAGTGTGGGTATGCCTCCCTCAGCTAGTTCATGATAAAAATCAAATTATCATGATATATGTATTGTAATCGATATAGGTCACCTTCTGTTCAAATCCTCCTCTCCTCATGATAAATCATTTCACCCGACATATATATTTTTGAATTCATGATTTAGGGGGCAACTGTTACAGATCCATTTGGGCACATCAACCCCAAATTAAAGATCGATATTATTAGGGCCCATCTACCCCTAGTGCAGTTGTTACATGCCCTAAAGAAGTTAGTCATCAGAATGCCTCACTCCCAAAGAAGTTCCATCACTAAAAACATCCAAAAGCTACCAATAAGAAGATCAGTGCAGGTAGGCCTTCATTAGGGTGTGTTGCAATGCAAACCATACACTGATAAGGTGCTATGTAGTGCACTTGGTCCCTCTTTGGCTTGCATTGGGTGAATTTGAAAAAATTTCCGTGAGGGTTTGAAGATTCCTTATCCATTAGAACCCTCTAGAAGTTTCTCAATGCCACCTTCTCCTTTGAGTTCGCATTTGGATGAGAAAGGGAATTAGGAAACATGAATTCCCTACCCCTTCTTCCATGAAACTGATTTATAAATTTATAAAGGCATTCATTATCTCCATTGATGGCATAACCTCCTTCACTCTCCTATAAATAGATCACTCATCTAAGGGATAAGGGGATGAAAAATATTGAGTTGTAAGGAGATGCCAGTGATATGAGATTAGAATTTAGTGCAAGTATTGTTATAGTGTTGGAGTGTCTTGCTTGTCATGAGGTCGAAGAGGAATTGAATTGGAAGAGTGTTGTTGTATCGAGCTCATATGGGTTGTAATATTTCCTCTTATCAATAAAGTTTTCAAGACATTTTCCTTATGCTTGTGTTACATGTTAATGCTTTCATATGTATATCATGTTCTTGGTTCCATGTTATTTATAACCAATGGATCATTATCATTTTTCCTTGATGGGTCTTTGTTTCTATAGTTGTGCAAGTACTTTCCAACTAATTTAAGTACGAGAAGGAGCAACAAGATTGGTCAAGGGAGACAGGGAGCTAGCGAAAACTACAAGTAGGTTTCTCTCCTCTCTTGTTTTATCTATTGATTATAGAAAATGATTGAGATTACTTTGTCTGTTGTTTCTAGACCTGCTACTAGATCTAGAGGGTTAGATGTTTGTCCAAGAACACTAAATATTCCCGAAACAATGTGGATCTAGCCAAGATCCAAGTCGTTCAGGATTGAACATCTCCAACCACTCTGATAGAGCTCCGCAACTTTCTAGGTGTTGCCAACTTCGACCGCAGGTTCGTGTTGGGATTTTCTAATATCACTTGATCCTTGAGTCAGGTCACCAAGGGAGGAGAGGAAGCAAAAGTCTTTTGGTTTGAATATCAACAGAAGGCTTTCATAAAGTTGAAACACCACCTCTGCTTGGAACCAGTGCTTGCATTACTAGACTTGCAACAACCATTTGAGGTCGAGACATATGCCTGTGACTATGCTATTGGGGCAGTACTTACTCAACACAGACATCCAGTGGCATATCATAGTGAGACGCTTTTAGACACAGTCTAGAAGTATCCCACTTATGACAAAGAGATGTATTCCATTGTCTAGGCTTGCCGACAATGGAAGCATTACATTTTGGGGAAGGAAATGTTCATCCACATAGACCAACAGCCCCTGCTTCCTATGGACCTAAGGGAAATTGCAAAATGATCACCATCAGAAGTGGACCACATGCTTGCAACAATTCGATTTTTATATCAAGTACAAGAAGGGCAGCACCAATAATGTTGCATATTGCCTCAGTCGACCACCGATCATGGAATTAACCAGTGTGCTCAACTCCTGTGGGCATGAGACTTTTGATTGTCATTTCTCTACAAAAGTGACCTGGAATTCGGCCACACATACCAGACACTCTTGGAGAGTCAGCATGTTCCATATTTTCACCTGCAGGATGCCCTGTTATTCCACCTAGGTCACCTTTGTGTTCCTTTAAGCAAGCATGCCAAGATGATTTGGGAAGCACACTACAGTCAGACAGCAGGGAATTTCATGGTCAAGAAAATGGTGGCAGTACTGTAGAAGTATTTCTATTGGCTGAATCTTTGGCAAGATTCCAGGAAGTACATTAGATCATGCACTGCCTACCCCGTTGCCTACCCCTACTCGAACTTGGGAATCCATCTCCATGGATTACATATGAGGCCTTCCTTCTACTAAGCATGGAAACGACTGTGTTTTTGTGGTTGTCAACAGGTTCTCGAAGATGGCCATTATGGTGGCCTACAAGAAGAATATCACAATAGAACCCACTGCTAAACTCTTCTTTGAATGAGTGTGGGTACACTTTGAGATCCTACAATGTATAATCTCATATCGGGATAGTAGGTTCCTCAATCATTTTGGTCCAATCTCTGGTCAATTCTAGACACCAAGCTCACTAAGTCCACAACCTTCCATCCTCAAACTAATGGCCAGACAAAGGTTGCGAACATGATGATCATACACATTCTACGCATGTAGAACTCAAAGAATCCATACACTGGCCACACCTCTTTTCAAGTGGGCTTTTGATTCTAACCACTATGTCCCATTGATGTGGCCATGCCATTTGCAGCTACTCATGGATATTTGACTCATGTCCAGTTCAAAACAGATGAGGAAAATAACTTCATTGAGCACATCCAACATATTCGCTAGCAGGTCCATGACATTTTGGAGAAATCAAATGCCAAGTACAAGAAGTGGCATGATCAACATCGGGTGCCACACAAGTTTCAGGTGGGCGAAAAAGTTTGGTTTCATTTGCAAAAAGACCACCTTACCAAGTAGGCCAACTCCTTCACCAAGGGATGTGGCTCACCAAGGACCAAGTCCAACACAAGTTTCCTCATCTCATGGAGGAACTCAACGCAATGGTGATCATTGATTCCTAAGGGGGGATGAATGATCCAGGTGGATATTGGTGGCCACCTACCAAGTCCACTTGGACCGCACCATTGTTTCTTTTAGCTTTTTAGTTTCCTTAATTGTAGCACAGTTTACTATGTTTATTAGTTTTTCAAGTCATGAACTTCTAGAGCCATTTTGAGGCCCTAAATGACGTTTTCTTTGGGAAAACTAGGAGCAACATGGATCCATGGACTGATTTTTCTCTTCCCAAAGTTTTAGTTCTCAAGTAGATCTTTCTAACAAGATATTGTGCATGTCAAACAGAGATCGTATGCTAAAGTTGTGACCCCGCGAAGTTGATGTACCAATTGAAACAAACAAGGCCCACAGTTTGGCGTTTCATCTTCTAGGCTTAGGTTTTTGGATGTTTACGGTTTTCTAGTATTTCTCAACAATAAGTATGCCTTCAAGCCTCCTTTTAACATAGTTCAGAGCTAGGTAACTGCCACATCTCTTCTCAGAGATAAGCTACCATCACCCTAGTTAGTTTATTTCCATTTCTATTTGTAAGCATATTTCAGTATTTTACAGTAATGAAATGAAGTATTATTTCTACTGCACCTGTATATGTATGGTTATATATGTAATTTGTTGTGTTCCTCTTTAAATATAGATCACCAGGCCACTTCGCGTTCACCATCATATGTGTATGTAGACAAGAGATCTAAAAATTCCCTCGTGATGTGGACAGGTTTGACATGCGAAAAACATTGTAGAGGGTTGAGTGTGAAAGACTCCATGATAGATGTGCAAAGGTTCAAAATAGGATAAGAGGACACAACTTGTCATTTGGCCCTCCTTCCAGCACCAAAAATGTTGATGGTACTAGACCCACCAACATGTCAGGGGATCTCCCTGATATGAAGTCCCAATTAGACCTCAAACATTTTGGCTTAGAAGTCTCAGCAATGGGTCATACAGTAATTCCTTGACCCGAGTTTCGCACAGAGGTAAGTAAGATGTCCCTATTGGTAGCAAGGGTGTGACACATGTATTAAGTCAAGGAAGGTACATGAGCGATTCTAACACAAAGGGTGAGGTGAGTGTACACCTTGGAAACCTATCTTAACATAGAGTTAAGAAGGGAACACATGACAAAATATGCTTCACAACATGGAAGGAACATTAGTGAGCAATCCAAAGTGATGGTTAAACCAACAACACATTTCAGAAATATTCATACATACATATACATAAATAGCTACACATGCATGCATAAGAAAATAGATACATATATCATTTAGAGTACTCAAGATAGTTGGAATACAATACAACATATGCATGAAACATGCTCTCTCTATTATATTAAGAAGTGTAAGTTCCAATCATACAATACATCCATGTCCAATGGCTAGTTCCAACAACGAAATGTTACAGCCACAACCGCTTGCTCCTCCAAAGAGATATACTAGCTTTGTGCAGTGGAGAAGCCAAAGCTCATGACAATATTGTCCAATCTCTCTCTAAGATAGTCCTAGCAGAAGCTTGGCTAACCAAAAGCCTCTATAATGAGTTATGAGAGGCTATTTATAGCAAAGGGTGGGGTGGCCCTTGATATCCCCCTTTGTGACAGTTCATCTACCTTCATGACTCTTCATCTACTCTATGACTGTTACATCCAACTATCGACACTTGAAATTCCACTTGACAAGACATTACATACAATCTACACATGCACCCGTGTGAGACAAAATGGCTTGAGCAAGGCATGCAAGACATCACTAAGACTTGGAATATTGTGGTGAGATTAACTCTTTGACAACCTTGTGATGGTTGATTGTGGTGTACTGGTGCCAAGCTTGGTCGTCCATGATGGTGTCCGTGAGATCAGTGGTGACATCTTGCTGAAGTGAACTCTTGCCTCCATTGCATCTGGGTATAGTGATATGGCTCCTTCATCAAATTCATCTGATAGCATGCACATGGTCATCCTAGGTGTGAGCAGAGTGACAACATGTTGATGCATAGTGTCTGTGCTGATCTACAAGCATGTGCCAGTGGCCATGCACATCAACTTGTCAAAATACATGTTCAGAACGAGTTGGACTTGCATCCTTTGTTTGCCTCGGTGAATGTTCCAAATGGGTGGGATTGCATGTATGCACACAGTGACATGCATGCTTCTGAATTCCCTTGCATGTGATCAACAACACTGCTCACCTTGACTGCTCTGAGCCAGCTACTAGGATAGATCCATAATTTGTACTGGCACAGTTTCATCCGTCTGTGCATGTTGCGCCCCCTACTATACCTATTTGTGTTGTAACTCATTCTCTCATCTATGCAACTCTTGTTCTTGCTTGAGTTGATTCTTCAACACATGCAACTCCTTCTCTGTTTTGTTCTCTTCCTTCGCGTGATCTTCATTTTACACCGTCACCTCATAGCCTCAATCTCCAAAGTTGCTATCGTCATGAGTGGATCTTCTTGAACTTGTAGCTGTGCTTTACCTTTATTCTTTCAACAACCTTCCTCTTGCATTCATCACATGTATGTGTGCTACCTTCTATTGCTACTGATGGTGCTTCTTGCTGTGATGCCATTGCCATTGATCTTGATATCCTTGTCCATGAACAACTTGATGTCTTCGTGGATAGGCAAGTTCATAGACACTTGACCGGCTACATCCCTAGTTGTTCTCTTAATAGTGTCTTTGTCTCTCCTCTCGTGGAAGTCACTGTACTTGTGCTGCGAAGAGATAGATGATCACCTGGGATGCCAGGAGACATAGAAACACTCATGGCAAGAAATCTGTTTAGTCAAAAACCAAAACAAACTTGAGGACTGACTTGCAACATTCTTGTGTGATTGAACATGAAGGTTGTGTGATTTCCATCGGGAGGTCAGGAGATTGACTGTTGGAACTACACAATGCACACTCTAGCCTGGCCTGCTAAGGAGTAAGACTGGCTAATGAACAATTTCAATCGACAGTGATAGGTAACCAACAAATTGCATTGCACATTTTTTGGGTCCAGTGGGACATTTACTCTAAGAATTGAACAATGCAAGCCTGGAGGTCAGTGGTGGCCCATGCTTGCACAATTTATGGAGGGAAGGTAGAGCCTCTGCTTCCAGAAATGCACAGTGCCAACTGAGCAAGGCACTTCTGGGCCAAGGCAATGCAATCCAGCTGATGGGTGACTGAAAACATGAGAAGTCTAAATGCATGGTGAGATGAGTGCAAACAAGAATAAATGATCATACATGGAGCAACAAGTGCAAGATTCAGAAAATGGGAAAGCATGCATGTGTGTGAAGCGAGTCACTGCAATAGTGACCATCGTGTAAAAACTATGTCATGCATGCAACAATAGTGATATGCGAACAAAAACTCAACGATGCTTCCACAAGCTAACATACATCAAAATGATAGCAAGCACTCACTGAAATCAAGCAAACAACACCCACACAAAGCGAAACACAAAAAGTGATAGAAACACAACGCAAGATGTGAAAGGTGGGCTTACCCCAAAACAGTTGAGCTGAATGTCCCAAAAACTCCTAGATGCAACGTGGGATGTCAGAATTGTAAGGTTGATGTTAGGAATGAGCTCTATAGTTTCAAGTTGATGAGTTTTGATAAAATTGAGGTTGTGATGGGCATGTCAGAAATCTAGGAAAAGCGACACTTGGTGGGAGGTTTCTAAAATGTTCATTGCATGTAACTTGCAACTGCTAAAAATAGATCCCTAAATCAAGGGATTCTTTTACATGCTTCCTTGGGAGAAGCAGTCGATGCATGAAAATCTATTTTTCTTGGTCCCGGAGGGAATCGGTCAACCTGAAGGAGATGCATCAGTCTGTGAACCTGGGATGAAAATCTGTGTAGTTTTTGGACTGAGCAGTGATGGCTATCTCAGAGGGATTGCACAATTTCTAGGAGGAACAGGTGACTATCTCCTAGGACTGAACAATTTTTGGGCTGAGCAGCTGTCCTGGGAGAGACTGCACAATTTTCTCAAGGAAGCATGTTTGACAATATTGCACAATTTCTAAGCCCAACAGGTTGCCTAGATGGATCTGTGCAATTTCTGCTAGCTGCTGGGTTGGCTGTCCCAAATGGATTACACAATTTCTGGGAGGAACAAGTGATTGTCTCCTAGGATTGGGCAATTTCTGGGCTAAGCAGCTAGCCTGGGATGAATTGTCCAATTTTTGGGAGGAATATTGTCAGGAAGAATTGGGAAATTCTCGAGCCCAGCTGGGTGTCCAACTAGCTCTGCACAATTTCTAAAGGGAAGGGTGGTTCCCCTCCAGAATTGTGAAATTCCCAAAGGGAGCTTCTCAACCAACAACTGACACTAAGCCCCGAAAGTGGTCTATCAAGGGGGTGGAACAAGCCTGCATGCACAGGATGACAAGACTCTATGAAATAGTTGGAGCTGATGTGCTTGACAGTGAAAGACACGCTGCTAAAGATGGTCGGTAGTGAGGATCCAAAATGAAGCTAAGGGAAAATTTTGGAGGGTGGTTGTAACCGCTACGATAGATTGGAATTGTTTCTCCCCACCACATGAAATAGTATGTTGCAGTAAGGATATAGCAATGTTGCTTTAGCGAGTGAAAAGAAATTTCACTAATCACATCTAAGCCCCATTGTTGAAATGGTTCTTCCACTGCAATAAGTTGTAATGGGGTATATGGCTCCTCTCCTCTATTGACACACCTTTGACAGAACAGGCACTTGTGAGAATAGTCATGAGCATAGTTGAATAATGTGAGCCAATAGAAGCCAGGCCACATAACCTTGTGTGAAGTTGTGTCACCTGTGAAGTGTCCCCTAGCTGGTTCGTCATGGAGATCATGCAATATTCTCTCTAAATCATGCACTTGCAAGAACCTGAGTAGAACTCCATTACAGTGCTTTCTGAAAAGCACTCCATGCACCAACTGGTAGGATAATGCTTTGAGCGTGAGTTCCCTCTTTTTCCATGTAGATAAATGAGAGGGAAATGTGCCATTCTCAATATACTAGCAGATATCTGTGTGCCAAGACTTTGTGAAAGTACTGGGCAAAGCTCACTCAAAATTATACTTTCAATTTCATGCTACCACCTAGATGGATCTTCTTCTTTTTCATCTAGTCCATCTACTGCTAGTCGATAAAGACAATGCCCCTTGATCATGGGAACTAACTTGAAAACTAAGTCATACTCTTGCAATCTAGTCATCTAGTTCGTTCTTCTTTCACCAATCTCTTGTTGAACAAATAATGATCTCATTGATGGGTGTGACACAAAGATGATATAATGTTTTTTCAAGAGATAGGTTCGGAAGTGCTTCACTGCCTTGTAGACTGCATAAGCTTGTTTGTCAATGCGGGGTCATTGAGTTCAGTTCCTTAAAGGCTGGCACTCATGAAAGATATTGGCCGCTCATTATTCTAATCATCCTTTTGTGTAATAAAAATAGTGAGATAAGTATCAGAAGCTAAAGTGCAGAGCATAAAATATTGGTTAAAATATGGGTTGTATAGAGTAGGTGCATCTTTGATAACTTGCCTGATATGGAAAACAAATCCTTTTCTCTCTTATCCCACTTATATATCACATCCTTCCTTACATCTCCTGCATGGGTTTGACGATCTAAGTGTAACCAGAGATGAATTTGCACATAATATTTATATTTCCCACCAAGGACTGCATATCTTTTTTGTTTACCAGGAAGGGAATTTGTGTTATAGCTTTGAACTTTTCTAGGTATACCGTAATCCCAATCTTTATGATAATATGGCCAAAGAGATTACCCTAAGATATTGTAAATTAATCTTCTTGGGATTAAGGGATATGTCGTATTTATGACATTGCTCGAAATGTTTCTTCAGATGGTATAGTTGGTCATATCCTTTCTTGGAAAACATCATAACATCATCTAGATAGAACACTATGTTGTATCTTATCATTCTGCTAAATGTGATGTCCATTGTGCATTGGAATGTTGCACCAACATTTACCAGCCCAAATGGCATTCTTCTGAATGCGAACGTACCCTGCTTCGTGCAAAATGTTGTCTTCAGTTTGTGAGGCACTCAGACCAAAACCTGGTTCTAACAAGAATACCCATCTAGCGAAGAAAACATTTATGACCTTGATATTGTTTGTAGTATCTACTCTATAGATGGAATATGGTAGTTATCTTTATTCAAAGAATGATTTAAAATGTAGAAATCAATGCAAAAGCATATTTCCCCAGACTTCTTTCTTACGAGGACTAGGTTGGATATCCAGGTCGAATGTCACACTTTATATATGATCCGAGTATCCAACATTTTCCTTAACTCTTTTTGAATCAAAGGCTTGAGTGTGGGATGTACCTTTTTTAACTTTTTTTGGAAAGGCTTGGCCCCTTCTTAAATCAAAATTATATGCTAGATTATTCATGTGTCATAAGCTTTTAGCTCATCATACATCCATGCGAAAACATCTCAGTACTGCTTGAATAAGAGGAGACTGTGGTGTGCAAAAAGTACCCATATTAGCAAATTTCAGATCTTTTTCTGTTCCAAGATTTATTTTCTCATTCGACAACATTGAACTATGGGTTTTTGTGTTAAGTGGTCATCTAAAGCAGTTTTTGTAGTCATACATATTTTCCAATGATATGACACCTTTTGGCATGAGTTTCTCTGTATTTGTGTGAGTTTCATCCTACAATGTTTTCTCGTGCTCGTCTTCATCGATAGTTGCATCCTTAAATACATTAGTGTTTTCCATAAAGTGTAGTATCTACTCGTCATCGTTGAAAATGCATAAACTAGCATTTGCACCTTATGTTGCAAAGGAAACGCCGTGAGGCATAGATTGGGGAAGAATAGCATAGAGTGGGGAAGAATAGGTAATCGAATCCATAAAAATTAAGATTAAATTGATCTATTAATTTTTCATTTACATACATTGAAATCGTATAAGAATCTCAATTTATCATTCACATAAATTTCTATAGTCCATGCTCTATTTTAAATATTTTACTCTTTTGTCATAACTCAAGAATCTTAAGTTATCATTGAGATAAATAAATCTATATAGTACATACTCGTTATATATATATATGAACAAGATCTCTGCTATGATTTATATTACTATGGCAATGCCATTTTTCTCTCACAAAGTTGCATCCATTGGTTTTTTTTAATACATTAAAAGAATCTAGCTGCTATGGTTTGTTATGATAGGTGTGTTATCTTTCAGATTATATTGTAGATGATGTTAGATACATTAAATCAATTTGAAATAAACATGGACATGTCATTGGCATTGATTAGTGGCACATGCTACAATAACTTATTTTCATTGAAAAAGAGGTTGATGTATTCATTGAGAATCTCTCACACTAAAACTTCTTGAAACATGCCTTGAAACACCATGTGTTAATGATGTTTTCATAGAAGTTGTAACAATGAATGTTGAAGGAAACATGGATGTTGTAGAAAATAAAAATGTTAATCAAATTTCCATGCAATAATGTCTTTGAGAGACAAAATATTACTATGATTTATTTTGCAACAAATTGATGAAGTGCAAGCTATGGAAGGTGACTTGTGGTAGTAGTTTACATACAAGCCAATTTTTGAAGAAATAGAGGACATACATGGACAACTTGGAACAATCGAACAGTTGCACCAGCCAATAAAGATAGTAAATTTTGAAGCTTACAACAAAAAGACAAAGCTAAAGAAATGAAGAAAAGAAAAGGAAATCCAACTGATGTCAAAAAGAAATTAAATTGTAAGCATAGCTTAGACTCAGACCAGAAAATATGTTAGTTTAAATTTTTGTTTTTTTGTAATTAAACGGGAGTGTTGCATAAAATAATTTCAGCCACCCATTTCCTATTTGTTAGGACTCATAGTTGTAAATCCATGTGTCATCGTTAGTTTGAGTTCATTATTTTTTAGTATGGTATAGTGACAATTCTCTTTGTAGTTGATCCTTATAAGAAATCTTTCTCTATTTACTTCTTAATTTGTTTAAAATAGACTCCCATGAAGATAGAACTTTTCATAGATTTAGCTTGATTTAGGATGTGTACTTATATGGGTCATTGCGCAACATAAAAATTTGTGAAATGGATGGTGATTATGATTAGATCTATGAAATTAACTTAAAAAGTGTACAACCTTCAGCATTTTTCTAAAGTTCTTCTACACATTTTGTACAAATTAAAGAAAATAAATATATCAAAGCAGCCCTGGAATTTTACATTCTACAGAACATTTTAAACATATTCGATGTGAAAATTTTTGAATCATGAAAAGTGACTTGTAAAAGAAATTTCAAATTTTAAATTTAAATTTGATGTCCGAGTACTTTAAGTTAATGTCTGAGTATTTAAGTTGTTTCTTGTTTGAGAGTTAGATAGATAATTTTTGTAAGCTTTGCAAACTATATTTTCATCATATCTAATATGTCACTTCAGAACAGGGAATTGTATATATGACTTTAAATTAAAGAGTGTTTTAACAAAACATCCAACTGTCTGTAACAATTCGTTGTAGTATTCATTTACTTTTCCCTTAATCATTGAGTAAGAAAAACTAAGCAAATACTGTGCGTTCCTATCCTTTTCATTTATTTTGTTTCCCAAAGAACAGAAAGCAAACAGAGAAATTAGATGAGTATTCCTAGTATGAAGACTAGCAACAAACAAACGGAGTTCCACGAACGAAAGCCAATCACATTACGAACAGTTCGAAAATAATGAGAATGAAAACGTTGAGCAAAAATCCTAGGATAGAGGTAAATGAAATATAACCAAAATTGCCAACAAAAAAATACTTGTATACATATAACAGTCCAAGGATACCCATTCAAATGGCGGAAGAACAATACGAACCAGCAGAACCCTAAGGGTGAGGTTTTGGTCGGCCACCATCCAAAAGGTGGTTTAAAGTTATAAAACTACCAGAATACAAATGAGGGTTTTGTACAAGACTGAACCAAGTCACATAGAAAGAACAGAGAAACCCAAGTGGATGAGAATTGGGACTCTACCCAGTGAACTCACAAAGACCACCTAACACTAAAAAAAATTGACAACAGTAGCAGAGAACGAGGGTAACGGAGCAAGGCCTATAGTATTTACATTGACCACGCTAGTGAACGAATTCCCACCTGCACAAGCCAACCAGAGGAGCGTTGTTAACCAAATGCCGACAGAGTGAAAGACAGGAAGCAAACTAAGAAGTGAGAAACTGAATGCACAGTAAACAAATTGTTTTACCTAGAGATTAGTCACGTGGGAAGAATGAAACCCCATTGAGCCATAGCCCACAGTGACACCCTGAAACCAAGGAGCAGTCCTCGTTAGAACAGGAGGAAAACAAAGAAGAAAAATGAATCATGGAGAAACAACTTACCTGAACAGAGTTGTGAAGCTAAGGAGGAGGCCACCACGACTATGACCTGTAGAACGCAACACGGGTAGCCCATTAACCAAATTTAATAACCAGAAGAACTACAATGAAATGAAAACAGTGGAGCAGGGACAAGTTTAGTAACTGAGCAGACAGATAAAGTAGCAACTCTCTTGCCCAAACGAGAAGAACCCTCATACTGTGCCCAAGTAACCTAGCAACAAAATCACTAGAGCAAACGAAGGTGTCAAACCAATAAACAGCATAACCCATAGCCAGGCGCACGGAGAGCTTGTTGCTCAACTCCATAGGTTCGTAGCACAAACCCTCACTACCAGTGCAAACCCTCAGCACAGCGAGAATACATGAACAAAATGAGGAAATGACATAGAATGCAGGGTTTTGGCATAAACCAAGAGCAGGAAATAGTAACTGAGGCGAGTACCGCCAACACAGCATAATCAAAGTCCGACATAAATGCCATCCAATGAAAATCTAGAACCATCCTATCATTAACACCTAATCACAAGTATTAAGATCCAAATCATTTACTAATCATTTAATTGTTGATTAGTGTACTATTGTATTGTTGTTAAACATTATAGCATGGAATTAAGGGCTAGTCTCATCATCAAGTTGTTTAATGAATAATAAAATTGCAAATTACAAAACATGTTACATTTAGCATTCATGAATCTTATAATGGTAAATATGTTTAAAAAAATCATATAACTTAAAATTGCATTATAAAACATGGTAAATGTATACATTTTTCATTCACGAATAGATGATCATATTGTATAGAAGAGCTACTATGGACGTATGTTGATACTTATTTTTTAATATAAAGTTGTCCAAACCAAACATACTCTAAAATTGGATTATAAAACATGGTACATTTGCATAATGCATGGTTTCATGCTTAATGGTTTTACATTTAAGTTCATGAATATAAAGCAATGAAAGTAAATTTGCATTTATTTGATACTTTGTATGGCTCACATATGTAGAGTTTTAGAACCCAACTTTTGATACCCTTTGTAATAGTTAGAGTTTCCCTATACCAACTTTTCAATTGTTTTATGTTTCAAGTTAAATGACAAGTAAAATGCATCAAGTTAAAATGTGGATAAGAAGAATGCATCAAAATTGTGAACAAATGTAGTACCACATATAAATCTCACATTTTGGATGTCATTCTTACCTACCAAAGTTCTCATGGATCAATCTTTGCTTGGTTTTTCTAGTTAACTTGCAACGCTTTCTTTGATGTAAGGTTTCAATTTATGGTTTGTGAGTTTAATAAACAATCAACATTATTTAAAACATGTTACATTTTGTATGATGCATGGTTTGATGCTTAAAGGTTTTATATTTAAGTTCATGAATATGAAGCAATGAAAGTAAATTTGCATTTAGTTGGTACATGTTTCATGATGATTCTTATAATGTTAGTAGAAGATAATAAGGATTTGGGTTGATTCTTATCTTTTCTGAAGTTGACATTTAATGAATAGTAAAATTGCAAATTACAAAACATGGTACATTTTGCATTTATGAATCTTATAATGGTGTAGATGTCTAAAACAATCATATAACTTCAAAAATTTTACATTCATGAATAGATTATCATCTTGTATAAAAGAGCTACTATGGACGTGGGTTGATACTTAATGTTTAATAAAAATTTGTTCAAAGAAAACATACTATAAAATTGCATTATAAAACATATAATCTTGAAATTACCTTCTTTCACTTAAAATATAATATTCTATTGTATTTTTCAGGAAATTTGAGAAAGCTTAGAGATTGAGAATTCAAAATTGCAATGTTGAATGAACTGAAGTGACATTAATCTCAAAAGCTGCATTAATTTCTTTATCGGCCTAATTTTTTTCTTAAAGTAAATTAAATTTCCAAATATTAAATATTATGTGTACAACATCCATTGTTAGTTTTAATAGGTTTTGTATGCATTGCATGTATAGGACAAACACAATAAAATTCATATTTTTGAGCTATCAAAATGTACAAGAGATATAAAACATTTGAAATTGATGGTAATGTGATTTTAATAAAGTAAATAATGTGACTAAGGTAGCACTAAAAATATTTGAAAAGAAAAAATGATGAGATAAAAAAAAAATTGCAGTGCAAACAGATATGTGTATAATCAACAACAAACAAGAAGATTGTGATCTGTTACATTCTTGTGCATTGTAGTAGTATTTGGGATCCTTGAATTTCCTTTTAACTTAACAACAAAGCCACCCTATTAATGAAAACAATTTTGTAATGCCTAGTACTAGCTATAACGAAGAACGCAAGAGTGCACAAAAAGAAAGGCTAACAATCTACTTGAACTCTTTATCAAAGATGAATAGAAGGAGAAGATATTGTTGGGCAGTTCAATTAAAAAAATTCTAATGGAATGCCATCCTCAATGATCCATTCATGGTCATATTTTGACATTCTTCATTTTTTAAATTTCAATTTTTTTCTTGATTGAACTTCTATCAACTTTATGCATGTTGCACACTCCAGGTGACTATATTGACAAATTATGGCATCGAGTTGTTAGTCTTGAAAGTAATCAGTTTGATGAGTTTCTTGGAAAAAATATCCTTTCAGTATAATAGACTCTCTTTCATATATACAATTGTTATCATCATAATCCTCCAATAACTTCATCTTTCATTCACTGCACTGCATCGAATAATACTTGACATTTTCTATATTATTAATGGGTGCAGCTACAACAAAATCATCTCTTGCAGAGTGAAAAGTGTAAATTCAGCTCATAATTAACAAGAAAATAGTTATCAACATGTACTTGATTTTATTATCTATTTATATTTATATTTGAACTATTATGTAGATACTTAAATACACTGATTTTAAAAACATAAAACACACACACACACACACACATATCCTTTCAAAGCAATTGAAATGTTACCTTCTCTAACAAGATCAGAAATCCACTCACCTTTAGATGACACTATAGTCTCCTATGATTCCATCTCTTCGAAGCTTGCAACCAACATTTTCCCCTTTGTATTAAGTTATGTATGTTGCCAAGCTTTTACATACATATTGTTTTCACAAACATCATTGAATTGTGTGTCCTCTATGCAAACATGAGAAAAACAAGATTCTTTTCTCCTATCAAATGCAAATGCATTTCGATACATTTTTGTTTTAATTCAATGCAATTTTTGAGTCTCTTTTACTGTTTCAGCTTCATACGTAATCGATTTATCTACATCTTGGACTCCAATATGCCAAAAAAAGCTAGAGTAAATTCAAACAAGAATTTAAATATGTTATTTAAAATATAATTTATATATCAAAGATAACCATCAATCAATTATTTAAACTAGATATAATTTTTAAATTTTTAAAATTTAAATTTCAATAAAAATTATCATATATTAAAAATATATATACAAGTTAATATATATGTACATATCTACGTACCTCCCTTGATGGGTTAGTCTCATGGCTTAGTGTAGAAATTCATCATTGAACATCTTACTGAGTTGAGACAAGTTGGTTTGTCAGGTGGTCCATTTGATATCTTCGAAGTGCTCGTTTTATACATGCCCCTGTGCCATCATGTTCTCATTTTCAATAACGAGTCTCAAGGAAATTTCAACAATGTTTAATGTTGGTTTTCATATGAAAATGACAAAATCAAAAGAATGATTGTCAAAATTTGAATTGACCTACGCATCCATTTGACCATATTCAATGTTCACTGAATTTTACTCCACAACCTTTCAATGAGCCATAAATCATATCAAAGCAATGTTGTACAAATGTGTATCATGTGTACGATCAACGTTGATATAAAAATGATATTCTTTAATAACATGTCAATTCTCACTGGTCCTTTCTATATGATCAACATTTTGTTCAACTTGTCTATATAGAACATGGACAAGCTTAGAGACTTGGTAAAATGATATTATTCACTCTGTATTTCATTTTGTGCAACAAATTTGTAATTTTTTGCAAAACGATCTATCAATAAATGGTCCCTGGTGGAAAAATTTCATGTGATTTTTTGAATTGTAGGTGCTTCCATTGAACTCTATGAGAATGCTTGGTGTATTTACAAATTTCTATCTCAAACTTCTTCAAAAACTCTATCATAGAAATTTGTTCTTCTTGTAAATCAATCCTTCTAGCACTTATACTACTACTTGAACCAATCAATGTATGGATATATTCATCTCTTCCATTCCACTTTTATGTTCGAAAGTGATTGATCATTCACATCAATAGGATATTTGTCATGAAACAAAATCAAATTTCCACAATGATCACGTTGCTTACCACCAACACATTTCTTTTGGTAAAATAATTCATGATTTTCTCTTCCAGATTGAATTTGGGATATGAAAGCATGGATAGTGGAAGGAGGAAGTGAATTTTTACAAAATGTTTTACCAAAATTAAGGAAGGTGTCGTAATATAATTGAAATCTCATGTGATAATGACAACAACAAGTGTTGCATACAGTGATAAATTTAAAATACCATAGTTTTTGTTGCACAAAAGTACTAATTGAGACATTAATTCCACGATTCTCTTCTTTGAACTTATTGAACAACTCTATCTAATTGGTGTCCAAGATATGTTTTACATGTTCTTCATACAGATTTCATGTTATTCTTCGTTGCATCACATCCCTTACATTTGGTGAAGCACATGATTTTTTCATCCAATATTCATATGTTATTTTTTTAACATCTCCAATTCTATCTTTGTATGGTTGCCTACAAGTGATTGTCCAACAAACAAGTTCATCATTTGCATCTATTTGCAATCGAAATTTTCTATGCTTGTGCAATGTTTTTCATGACATCCCTAATGTTTTTGCCATAGATTTTACCAATAGATTTTCTTTAGCACTTGATGAAACCATTGTTATTTGTATTTCTCTAAGTGCATCTAGATTACTTTTCTTTCAAGATTCCTCAATTGATTTTAAAACACTATTTATATTTTGAATCACATTTTCCTTCTCCTTTTTATCTTTCGTTGATTTTTGAATGCCCAATAATGTTGTAGCTTATTTTAATTTCTTCGATGTTAGGAGACCTCTCAAAATTTGAGTTTAAAATGTCACGTTTTTATCTTTGAAGAACTTATCAATAATGAGCTTAACACGATATCATATAACATGGTTAGTTTTTTTTATCTCCACATGTGCTAGTGTCAACATTTTCTAACATTTCTTCATTGAAACTGATTTCATCTGTACCTATAAGAATTTAATGTAAATGAGTATAATATACATTAAATAATTAAATTAAAAAATAGAGTTAATGAAATTGAAACTAATAAATATGTATAATTTCAATAATACATGACATATATACACACACCTAAGGGTGGTTCAACTTCTTCTTCACTTGAATTTCTTTCAACATCTTCAACAACATCATCAATCATTTGTTTATTTTCTTCTTCACTTTGTCTTTCAACATTTTCAATCTCATCATTTATGTTATGAGGAAAATTTATCTTTGTTTACATTGCAAAATATTTTTCAAATTAGTTCATCAAATAAAAATTAAATTTCACAATACACTATTAAATTTTAAATATCAATTTACAATATGTACATTTACATATATGGTTCAACTTCTTGTTGAGATTTATTTTCCCTTTCAATATTTAAGTGTTATTCGTTCTTTCTTTTGTAGTAGTTTCTCAAGTATTCTCTACAAGCCTCAATGTCTTTAATTCAATCATATTTTCTCTTGCAAATTTTTTTATTCCCCATGTAATTCAATCTATATAGATTTTTAAAACCAAACCCAAAAAAGTCACTTTGAAAATCAAGTCCAAAAATATTATTTACAAAATTCAGCAAAAAAAAAATAATAATTTTCAAAATCAAGTCCAAAAAAATAACTTTCAAAATTCAGCTAAAAAAAATCACTTTCAAAATCCAACCAAAAAAACTCACTTTCAAAATTCCACTCAAAAAACTCACTTTAAAAATCAAAAGTAATTTTTTTTGTCTAAAAATTAGAGTCAAAAAAGCTTGGTGTTCAAAAACTACATATGAAGAATGTATGTGCGAAAATGATGTTTTGGTCAAGTTTATTTCTAGCCTAACCAATTGTTACAACTATTGGTTTACTCGAATGTTCCTTTGTGTACATGGTTCAATCAACTTATTAATGAACTCCCCTTGAATATAAAACTCCAACTTTCGAAGTCTACAACTAATATGGTCCACTCAAGTGTATCCAACCAAGACATGGCTCACTCTTCAGAGTGTTAAAAAACTATTTAATAGAGGTTACTGAACTAAATTATACAAGTTACCATGTCATCAGGGACACATGATAAAAGGGTATGCATGTCTCTCCAAGTCTTATAGCAATATCTCATTTTCATGTTAAATAGATACAAGTACAACACACCCCAGCTAACAAATACACTAGGTACAAGCTTTTCAAGGACCACTACATCAAAAATCATAAACTTGCTACAACTAAAAAGTGTGTATCATATTACGATATGGTCATGAGTCTGTTATCATTAAACACACCACTCAATATTTTACCTTCACTTGTTTATCCACTACCATCCAATATTTGTTATTACTGCTCCAACCAATATCCTCTGCTACCATAACGCTTCCACAAGCACTGTCATGAGCTATTCTTGTCTTCACTTGGGCCTTCATGACCATGAGATTTCTTCTTCTTCTTTTATCTGTACTTGCACTCATGAATTTTATATATTTTTTTGCAAACAACTTATTATTGATGTTCATATAAAAGAAATCCCTCCACCGAGATACATGGGTTCCATCCTCTATATTCACGAGATCGGTAAGAATCATTTTCAAATACATGGTTGATCAACATGTTAAACTCTTCTCAACTTAGTCCATTTCACATTCTGCAATTCTTCCAGCTCACATTCCCCCTAATCAAAGACACAATTTCTCTGATTTCACATCAAGCTTATATGAGTCCATTTGCTACCCTCGTACCTATCTAAGAGTATGGTTCCACGAGTTGATGTCACATCCTCCCTTTTCAAAAAAAGGATACACGCTATATGATTACCACACTAATCTATTTAGACCTAACTCAACGGCTCTTCCCTACATGGTCAAAGCAAGAAGATAACA